>OENT01002661.1:0-10495 GCA_900239685.1 Rotaria macrura
TTCATCATTATCTGTTCGATAGTCGAACCATATACGAAATCATCTATTCAATGGCAACACATTCATACACAATAAACAACATCTAATCAAACAGGTCTGCGGGTTTAAACAAGAATTGAACGTCAACACGTAATCTTCACACAATGGACAATGATCAAGTAACTTGAAAGATATCTTAACCGAAGCATGTGAAGAAAGCTATGATCCAATAGTTGAATTTAATCGAACGCGACATCCGATTCAAGATCTCGAATTACGAAAACAAGCATTCAAGGATTGTGAACGAATGTACATTCTTGAAAAAACAATGTGATGAACCGGCAATATGAAAAAACAAGCGGTAGAAATAAAGTTTGATATATTACTAGCTGAGAATCATCGAATTATCAAGGAAACAGACAATGAATTAAAACCTCTTCGTAAAAGTGTAAATACCGTTACATGGAATAATGCCGACGATATAAATAATACATGGACAGATATTCTTGAAGATAATCAACCAGATCTGAACGAATAGTTTAAATATCAACGTATGATACGTGAATTAAAAGATGAAAATAGCCCTTTATGAGAGGAAATGGCAAATTACGAAAATCATTGAAGTCATAATCATTCAACAAGACTGTTTATCGATGAGACGATGATTATCACTCAGTTTACATGAATATCCCGAGTGAAAAACATTGAAACGTACCGAAGTGTGAGGACACTCATCTAATACGGAGGGGAGGACTGTTAGTGGTGAATCATCCTCAGTTCTTCCCTCGATATCCAGTCGTTGCTCGTTCTATGTTGTTGTTCTATCTTCTCTCTCTCTCACTTTTGTTTTCTCATATATATTTATGTGCATGTCTTTTTGAAGATAGTTAGAATAAAACGTTAAAGCTCGACGAAGCGAGCTAACAGTCATCGCACCGGAATCCTTAAAATTACGGTTATCTCCCGGCGCCGTAAATAACTGGAATTCATCTGGAATCCTGATGGAATACGTCGCGGAACTTGCCGGAAACCGCCAACAATTCAATCAACTTCCACATTGAAATCGATTGGCGAAAGGCAGATCCAGCCGGAAACACTCGGCGGCTCAAAGCGCTCTATAAAAAAACCATTGACTTCATAATCACTTCATCTCAATTAAATATTCACGACCACACAACCATAAAAGAGGTACCCAAATGAATCTTTCATGAGTTCCACCAAACCCCAAAATACCTACTGAACCGATAACAATAAAACACCTACAGTCATCCCTTTTCACTAAGCTGAAAACTGGGCCGAATCTATAACCAATGGAGTTTTTCAAAAAATTACTCAGCATAGGTAATTTAACACGGGAATCCCAATTTCAGGTCCATTTTACTCGAAACCCTATTGATCTGTCACGAACCGATAAAAATCGATTTAGCAAAAAAATCATGCGAAATTCGGACTCACCATCTCAAACAATCTATGGGGACCTACTTTTTGAAAAACTCAACTTTTATTGGTTCTTGACCGACCAATAAGGTTTCGATTGAAATAGATGCGATAATCAGACTCCCTGTGTCAAATTACCAATTGTGAGCTACTGTTTAGAAAACTCCATTGCTAATAGGTTCGGCACATTTCGTAGCTTACGGAACACAATTGCCCGTCGGTGTTTTATAGCAAAGGATTCTGGAAGTGCTGCACATATATCGGTACTAACAGCAATACCAAACAACACTGAAAAGCACAAATACTAACACCCAAATACCGAATTGGTATTGTTACATCCAAAATTAAAACCAAAATCGTGCTCATGCTCACTTTTTTTCTCAAAATGCTCTTTTTTCACCGTTCTCTACTTTGCGACGTAAGAGCCGTTGAGGAAAAATTTGGAATAAGTAAAAACAAGAGATCGAGTTCATCCTTCAGTAATTTCTAAGATTGAATGGAGAAATCAAGGATGAGCTAAAAAATGATTTCATTGCTCACGCTCAGTCAGCTTACCTCCAGCTGACGACTCGACGAAATGAAGTGAATGGTGGACGACGGCGCCTTATATAGTCGTTGGATGAGAATTGAAATCAAAATCATGCTCATGCTCACTTTTTTGCTCAAAATGCTCTTTCTTCACCCTTTTCTATTTCGTAACGTAAAAGCCGTTGAGGACAAATTCTTAACACGTCAAAACAAGAAATCGAGTTCATCCGTCAATAATTTGTATGATTGAATGCAGAAATCAAGAAAGAGTGTGTGGATGTGGGTTTGCTTGCTTGTAGTAGTGGATGAATGTAGGGATGTCTTTTTCAATCTCCACACGTTTCATAGGCAGACACCCACAGAGATGCCCACACGCACACGCAATTGTCTCCTTGCATGATATAAAAAGAATAAAATGATTTGAACATTATGCCTCATTTATAGTAGATTTCTGACTTCGGTTACTAGAAAATGTAATAATGGACTGGAATTACAAACTAGTGATCGATATTAGTTTTGGGCCACCCTATGTAATGTCAAACAATAATTCCGTCATGGACCAGGAAACGGCATGATCTTGGTGTCGGAAGCGACAGGATCTTCGCGCGGGAAATGACAGGATGTTGGTACAGGAAACTGCTGGCATTTGTTTTCCTTGTCCTCCTGTTAATTCCCTCATCTTTACGGCAGGAAACGACGGGAACCCTTCGGAAAAATCGGTAGTCTTTCCGGACGGAATAATGCCTCTACATTCCAGGGGGATCTGGCCAAGATTTCTCGACTTGGGTATCTCTAAATGCTTGAAAAGCGAGCTTCAGTTCTACGAAACCTTTAAAAGTTCTTTCGTAAGGCACATTTGAAGAACCTTTTCCTATGAAACCTTTTTATAAGTTCCGTACACCAGAAAAAGGTTTCACAAGAAAATCCTAAATCTTTTGGGTTTCTTGTTCAATTCCAATGGCTTAATACAAAGCCACTGAGGTTTATTATAAAACCTTTAGAATTTAATTATAAACTCTAAAGGTTTCGCAAGAAAATGAGAAACCTTTTTCTGGTGTACGGAACTTATAAAAAGGATTCATAGGAGAAGGTTCTTCCCGGGTGCCCTGCGGAAGAACTTCTAAAGGTTTCGTAGAATTGAAGAATCGTTTTTCAAGCCTTTGCAGGCAAGTGGATACTTTTTCTAATCTACCGAACTTTTTTCGTGGGTTTGGTAAAAACCTATTTTTTAGTGTTCTAAACAAGCGTCTATTGAAATTTAATACGGTTGTCATATAGTTTGATATTATCTAATTAATATCATTTTATAGAAGTGTAGTTTGCTATCTTGTTAAAGCTTTATTTCTAATTTTCATTAATTAAACTTTTTTATTAGCGATATTTGGTCAGTCGAAAGGGGTCAGTCTGTGATGAACGTTGATCCGTCAGTTGTTCATCTCGTTTTTTCTCTTACGATTTCTGTTCTCTCCTATCCATGTACAATTATACACATCTGGTCTTCAATGTTATCTATACAGTCATCGCCAATTTGATTAATCCTTCGTTATGTCTATCTTTCAACATGCCCCCCCCCCCTGAAAGCTTTGATAGAATAAATGGTGAAAGCAGTTGAATTGCATTTATATCATCATTTTATTCGAAGAGTTTTACACATAGATTACACATATAAAAGTTGATCTATCTAATCATGTAATTATATCAATCTATTTCAACCTTAAGGTTTTCAAAATACATAAATTAAATGATTCTTTATACATAATTTTAAGTAAAGATTTGATCTGATCATCATTGTGACGTGCTTATGTAAAAGAAAAAAAAGTAATTTCTTTATCCGTTTGTGATATGCTATATGCGTTATTAGAAGTAATTCTGCTAAATATTTGTTCCGCTTTTAAAATGATGATTCATCTTATCAATCAATTTATGAACAATATAGTAAGGCTCACTAACAAAATAAATCATTAGTCATGGTGAACGAGTGGAATTTTTTAACAGTATTCATAATTAATAACTAAAACAATCATCACGTATTATTTATCAAGAAAACCGGAGTTAATATCAAAAGATTATTCTTCTTCAGCAAAATCGAATGCAAATAAAATATGTTTGATTGAGCTCGTTAAAATCTGAAAACCTCCTTCAAGAAAAGTCTCTATTTTAAAACATACAAGAATATTTGCAAAACAAATACAATCAAGCAAATTTTTCTACCCCAGTTTCAGTATTGCTCGTTGTCTATTCTCTTTTCAAACGCCATTCAGTGAATGTGAAAGCAATTCCAATAGAACATGAATAGTCTGTTCTTTAGATGGACTAAAAGAATAGCGTAAATATTATAAACAAAGATATATAAAAGTAACACACCCCACCTTTTCTTGAAAATTCTTATTTTTGATTATTTCCCCAACAAACATGATCGTTGTCAACTACATAAGCCCAATAAAAAATCTTATCCATGAAAACTAAAAGAAAATTTCATAAACAATTTTCCAATCATAGTAAGATTTTACCTGTATCTTGTATATTTGTTTGCTCGATATAATGCGATTTGGATACCAATATGAATTAATCTACAAGATAATCCATACGAGACTAGCTAACATTGTAGAAACTGTTAGATATGTTTTAAAACGGTCTTAACAATCAACTAGATATGTGAAATGACCGTTTCGAGCGTCTTATCGTGGATGCATCTCTTCGGTTGCATTTCACATAAACCGACACGGATGGCACCCTCCTTCAAGGTTTTGTTAGTTTCATTGAAACATCATCATAGTTATGATATAATCTACAACTATGTTCTATAATTCAGAAGAAAACGATCTTAATATGTGTTTAGTTTACTGAAAATCCTTTTCAGCAAAAATAAGTGACTAGAAAAATGTAGAGACGTTCAGCTAATGAAATATTTATTTCTGTAAATTGAATTTAGTTGAGTTCTTCACGAATATTATAATCTAATAATACAATATCTATTTAGTAAGTGGAAGGTTTCATATGGTTTTTTCGTTCTGCAGCCCTTTATTTTCTACAATCACCGAATATATTATAGGTTAACCGCGGTAACAATTTAAACCAGCGGTTTTGACAATTGCCGCAACTAATCATTGAAATTTATCCGGATTTTTAGGCATGGGTGCTTTTTAATTAATTGTGCCTGTTGAACTTACTAGGAAACTATCCTACATGCGTAAGTCTGTTTTTAATCCTATTCCGTCTATAGGTAAAATTCATTGAGGTAGTAAAATATGTTATGAATCTTTTCATATTTCATAGTGACGTGGTTCATTAACTTGAAATTTCTTTCAAATCGATCAAATTACAAACGTTCTAAGGTAATACACCTTTTCACCTAGATTATAAAAACCTTTATAATTGCTTTTACTAGTTCCATGACTTCTAACTATAGATGGAATATCATCGAAGACAGAATTGTACATGTAGGATAATTCCATGGTAAGTGCAACAGAATCAATTAATGAACAATAATTTACTAAACAAAGTTTTCTGGCGTTTAAAAAGCCAGAAGCACGAAAATAAAATTCAAATCGACTTCGGTGTATCTTACTACTAGGAAAAAAACCGCGTCCGAAGTCATAGAATCTAATAAATATCCTACGGCAACCGTTATTATTGGTCTCAATTTCGAAGCACAGGTTATTAGTTCATGAACAAATAACGTTTGATCCAGTGAGAAAATATTAGAAGAATCTTCAATAGTGAAATAAATAATCAAATAGCAGCGAAGATACGACGCGGATAATCGATTCACTCAGTTTACAGCTATGCTCAAAGACTATATGACAGTAGAAGAACATAAGGTTCCAACAGATTTAATGAAGTGAATAAGGCTTTATATGAACATTTACACGTTTATTGATGCAAATGTGCGATGAATTTTCAGTTTATTGTGAGGTAATTTGTGACTGTGATAAAAGTGCGCCATGTCTGACCGGACTATTATACAACCATTGTTTAACATTTTGACGTTTGTGTGCATTCAACGATATATCCAATTAGTTTTCAACATAAAATACGATATTATTCAAACCTTCATTATTTAATGGAAATTCTTATTGCTTTAACTTCGGATTATTGAATAAACTCTATGAATGTAGAGCTAAACGTTGATGTAGAGGTCCTTTTCTATAATCAAAACTTTAATGGTGATCCATGTATACTACCAAGTGTATGATGTAAGACGTGTGCAATTTTATGTTGATGAGAGGATGTGGTGTAACTGAAGAGAACACTCACAACCAAACCTTATATCGATTTCACTATCAATTATAACGTTCATCATTGTTTTGGTTTTACGTGACGAATTTGAATGACTTTCATGCTGATTTTTTCTCGAATATCAGTAAGTTGTTTTCCTAGATTTTTAACATGAGAACTAGTTTTTCTAAATAGACTGATGGTTTTTCACTAAGATCCATAAGCCTTTTGATTTAATTATCTCGTTCTTCTATAGTTTTCTTATAATTCAGTATGATTGTCTTTAAAAATTTAATATCATTGGATTATCATGTTTATTTTTTTTAACTTGAAGAGAAAATAAAACTATTATGATCGATCTATCTGCATAATCATCTTACTTCGATATCAGTGATTTTAAGTACGTTCGAGGCCATTATTTAATTAGTAGGTGAGCTTTTAAGATTTCAACAGGTCAAGAAACTTTCGTCAATCGTACCTTTCAAAATACATGACTTGGTCAAAACTACGACTTATTATTCGTTCTTTTAAAATAATAGTATTTCGTATATGATTCTTGACACGATTCTGTCAGCCTTTCAGAAAAAGTAGTATACAGTTCACTAGTGTGAAAAATTAAATTCAATGAAGTACGGATGGGTTCGGGTTTCGATCAAGAACAGCACTTGAATCGACACGCTCACTCAACCGCACCTATACCTTGTAAAAATTTATTGTATGTACGCAAAACGGCTAACTGTCATTTAGCTTGTTTGAAGTTGAGTCCTCAGTTTCAAACACAAAACAAACGAATTTGCTCAGTTAAAGTTTCTATAAACGTTATCGTCTATTCTGCGTCGATCTATTTATTTTAAAAAACGTACTAGAAAAACAGAAGCTGCTAATTGAGAGCCAAACTTTCTATAAGAAATGTCTTCAAAAAGCTCTTGTATGTCTTCTCATTTTGAAGGTTATTTTATCGAAAACAATAATGGAAGAATTATTAACATAAAAACAACAGTAGCAGCCTGAGCAGGATTACTTTCGTGTTCTAAATGTATATTTCCAAATACGAAACGAATATTTAGTTGTGAGAAATTTTTATGAAAATTCATGTCTGCGTGTTTCTAAATGCTACATCAAGAACTCGCCCATTTCCATAGGTATATTTATCTTTTATCTTGAGTTTGCATGAGTGTAGTGTAGTGATGGCATAATTCGCACTCACATCCTCCTGCACAATCAACTCTAACTCATCCGAATTATGACTACTTCTTTGCCACAAATAAAAGAAACGAATTTGGAATTATCTAATAACGAATCTATTTGAATGATTATATCATCGAATGATATGTACAACACAAGTATATTTCAATTGAATAGCGTTCATAATGAAATTACAAATTATTGATATAATGCATGAATTTTAGATAACTTTGTCTTGGGATTTGTTTCAACAATAGATACTACCATTTGGTGAAGGCATTGAAGTATGTTCTGGCTTATTCCCAGGCTATCGAAAAACACAAAATCAGATTTTTGATTATTCAAAAAATTGTATTTAAATCAAAAATGGTTGAACAACAAAGTCTTCATTGACTATGGTTTCAAAAACATATTTAGCACTATATATCCACAATAAGATATATTATCACTTTCATTGTTTCAGGTGTAGGCAAAGCTTTCTAAGATTCTGAAAGATTTTTCTTGAACAATTATTCTTAAATTTATTTTTCCTGGAAGAACATAATTCAGAGTCTTGAATTAAAATGATGAAAAGTCCAATGGACCCCCGTCACTGAATTACTCACAAAAAAGTACAGAATCTATTGTCACAGTCTGCTGGAAAAAAAATACCAATACTTTTTACTGAGCTTTCGTTCCATTTGTTTGTTTTTCTCTGGAATAATCTACGTAAGGTATTCCTAAATAGAAGACGATATGCAAATGATGTTCCGGTTTGAACGACTGTTTAGAAGAACGAGCATTGTTTACAAGATGCTCCTGATATTTGGTTGATAGAAGACGCATAGCTTCGCCACACACAATTCCAAGATGACAATGAGCAGCCCCAAATACATGCCACCAAGCATGTAATTGTGGATTAAACCCACCGGTACTGTTCATTCGTTCACATAACTGTTGATCCATTGTCCAACACACAAGAGCTGAAATGATTAAACCAACATAAACCATCAGTAGATACTTTATCCGATGCATATGATGATACGGTTGTCGATATAAATAGATCAGTTTGATCATGCCTCCGACTACCATCAAGCTAATATGTGCTTGAAATATCAATACAAATGCTTGTAAACTGTGAACGTAAGTCCATAGTAACCCATAAGAAATCCCAAAGACAAGTGATATGTCTATTGTAAATATTTTACGGTTTATCTGCTTGATCTCATTCATTCTAAATAATATAAACCACCAGATAATCATTGAATAGACCATTGGGAGTTCATCTGCCATTTGACCTAAATGTGTCAGAGTACCATGGAAATAAGCAGATCCGAGTCCAACGAATCCAAAGCCCAGACTAGACAATAAAAATCGAGTTTCAATCTTGTTATATACACCTCGAACGAATAATATTCCACCTAGTATGCACATGGAGAAGCTTGAAAGCCAATTCCAAAATTCTGCAATGTACTGGGTTACAACATAATTGCGTTCACACCAATCGATTGAACTGGTGCTCGGTGACCAATAACCTATATTCGTATCTAATTCGGGTTCAAAATGTTTGACACTAGATGGATGACTATGACTAACTACAACCGCTCGCGCATCAATTACAACGTGCCAACATATTGTACTAAATAATATGTATGTAAGAAAAATTGACGAACGCATATTTCGAACACGATTTTTTTTGTGACAGGTAAAATTATACAGCTAGTTACGAATAGACTTGTGTGGTGAATATTTGAATACGTTTTTGGTAACCGACTAGCTTCTATTGTCTCGGCCGTTCACGGCTTAGCTTTGTGGCTGAAAATAAAAATAATTATCATACTTGATTAGAATACAGATCTGCTGATGTAATTACAGTGATTTGGCAAGTGCTTATAAAAGATGCGCATTTTAAAAAGGAAAGAAATTTTAAATTGTTGGATCCAGTTAAGCTTACTTACTTTTCTTTTAGAGGAACCATCTGTATTTACAGATTCACAAAGGCAATGAAAACTCTCGAACATTATTCTGCGTGATAAAACATTTACCAATGTGTCTTATAATGAATCAAGACAAACATAGTCAGCATAGGCATTTTCCAACGGACAACGTGGAAAATTGAGTAATCAAGTAATTCTCTATCCATTATCATCACCAGAAGAAATGAAGAGTTGATTGTTAGAGTAAAAACATGAGATACGAATCACTTTTTTTCTGTTTGAAAAATCATTGATTGTACTAAGGGTATAAAACTACTGAAGATATTTTTTCCTACAATTTGTATTTTATTTAACATTTCATAATCCTGTATCCCTTCCGGTTGGTATCAATTCAAATTAGATTCATTTTTGACATGAATGTAGTTGTTTCACACTACGAGTCAATATCATTGTACACTGAATCTATGAAAGAATTAAGTTTTCATGAACTTTACTGGTAAACACAACTCGAGAAAAAATAGAGGTCAGATTTCATCGCGACGTTAAGAACACTTCCCTAAAGCCCTCGACACATTAGAAGACCCGGGGTCTTCTATTCTGTCTTATCGCTTAAAAGTTACAAGGGGGTCTTCTATTATGTCCCCTAAAAAAGTTATATTTTTCAGCAGTCTTTGTAACAAACATCCGTTTCAATTTATTTTTATTCAATTCAATCGTTCGAAAACGGTTGTTTTACTTATTCGACATGTGTACAACGAGAAAGTAACAAATGCTATCTTGTGAAAAAAGAGATACATCATTGATAATAAATGTTCTTAGAATATTAAAGGCAGTGTATCCGAAAAGCTTGGCAAAATGTCCACTACCTTTGTTTTTTCTAAAAAATTAGATCTACCATTAACCAAATTTTAACTTCTCAATAACTACATAACTCAGAAAAAGAATTAACTTGTTTTGTCAAGCTCAATCGAATTAATTTTTCTTGCTTTTTGACTAGTATTAATGCAATCTGTTCACATGAAAATCTATATGCTAATAACATATTTATTAGGCTCAAGTCAACTTCAATGAATACGTTTGTATTAAGAATAGGGGAGGGAAGTTACCGTTACCTGGTAACGTAACGGATCGGTAACGGTAACTTCCCACCCCTAATTTAGAATAAGAAATTAATTTAAAAAAAGTAGTTGGATACAAATCTTGTATTGTCTTCTTGGCCCTTTTTAAAAATG
>OENT01002662.1:8373-18972 GCA_900239685.1 Rotaria macrura
GAAACCCTTGAAACAGTTCCCGAGAGTAAGAAAAGGGTTTCCGAGCCTCGCAAACCTTTTTGCGTTGGTTTTCTGGGAAACGGTTATTTTTTAGAGAGCACTCAGTTCGGAAACTTTACCTAAGTTTTTCCTATGATTTCGACCGATTTTTGTCGTAAAACACAGCAAGTAGGTAGAACTCAGTAGAAAAACTTGGCAAATTCGTCCGCATGGGTACTGCTTTTGATTTGCCACCAATTTCACGTGCTTTTCTACAGTATAAGGTCACTCTACCACATCTTTTCTACCAGTTCCTGCAGCCTCAGGTTCATGAAACCACCGACTTTGGATGTTGAATCTAAATGGAAACGAAACAGTTGATCAGCTTTCAAGTTTTGAAGTCGAACTCACTATTAGTCTTGGTTCATCTGCTGTTGGATCTAAATAGATATCAAATAGTTGATCAGCTTTTAAGTATTAAAAGCAAACTCACCATTATTCATTCCCCATTATATGTAGAATCTAAGAGACAAATAAAAAAACTAACGACTTTCTCTTCCACTCATATGAACCTTGAATTCACGAGACAGAAGTATACATTGCAAATATTGATATCGATATAGCCGATGCCATAATTCATACAATGAAACGTAACACGTACTTTCACAGAATATCAAATACACAAAACACTTCTTAAAGATTCTTTTAACTCGATGCATCATTCAATGATAACTTACAAAAAAAGCAAATCATATAAAACCCCAGAAATTTTCCTTCTTGCACTATTCTGCCACAAATAATACTAAGCGTTTATAAGATAATAGTATTTTCTCAAAGAACCGATTACAAAATTCCAATGCCAACAACGTTTATTTTAACGCGGAAAAAAGCTCATTAGACAAATATCATTTCTGACCAATAGAAGTACAAATTCCAGAAAATGATAATGGATTCGAATTTTCTTGCCCAAAGTAGCGATATTATTTTGATCATAAGACGGAAAGCTCTAAAAACAAAGGTGCAGTTAAATGTATTTTCTTGATCATCGGGCATATGGCTTTGTGGATTTTAGTTCATTTGAGGTGTTTTACCGTTTGGGAGTAACTCACTAGGTTTACGCTTGTTAAATGTAACTCACTAGTGTTATTTATTCATCCTACTTTACATTGTTCCTCAGCATGTGCACCGAAGGAGCAGAGTTTTGTAAGATTTCTGTATGGTTCAGACTTATTATGTCGCAGAAATCAGACAGTTATATTTATTACTCTAGTGCAGAATTTCTTCAGTCGAATCCAATAGAAGTCTTGAAGACTCTCATGGTCGTGTAGAGTTTCCGTCGGTTTGAAATTGAATGGATGAAGAAAGAATCACATAAGTGTCTCGCTATGAATATTTATGTGCCCAAAATCTTAATTTATCTTTTATCATGAATAATCCAAAATTGAGACTTATGAATTTTAAGATTGAATAATATGATTCCAAAAGTATAGGATCCTTTCAGGTTTCGAAAAATTCGTGAATAAATGAGTGACCCGTAATTAAGCTAGTTATAAACACTAAAAAAGCAATTTCAATTGAACTAAAGATACCAAAAAATGGGCGGAAATGAAGATTTGGAACGAAAATTTGAACGCTTAAAAATTTCTTCTGAGATATTTTGAACACTTGCTATGGGCTGTATTGTGAAACATTCAAGTGTTTTATAACTGTGGGAACCTTTTACAGATTCAAGAACACACGAAAACTGATTTCGATATTCCAGTATACTTTTTCGACACTCAGTACACTCGAAGACCTCAAAGGTTTGCAATGAAAGACTTCGGAAACCGGAAAGGTATTCTCCCACACCCATTCGGATACCAGCTCAGTTTTTCTAGTAATATTGGTTTCTTACAGTACCCTTACGGTTTCTGATGGCAGAGTTTGGTTTCCGATATTAAGAGAAAGGTATTCCAGAATACCTCAAAGGCATTGAATTCGGCATTGTAGGGAACCGCAGGGTTTCCGAGACATCGGAAACCTAAAAGGTATATTTGAAAAAGTTTGAAAATCTCGCAAACCCTCTCGCAAATAGTGTACTGCACAGGAGTCCGAAACCCGATTCCGACTCCGACTCCGTCGGACTTGGAATCGGAATCGTGAAAAAATATTTTCGGAGTCGGAATCGGAATGAAAAATGGCACCTGACTCCGAAATTCGATTTCTAGTGTGACGAAGCTGAAGTAGTAGCAGATAAAATAAATTGTTTGTGAGTTAACGTTTGAGCTATGTTGCAATAAAAATCACATCATCTGACTTTCACTTAGAAGTTTATTCATGGGTATATTGTATAATAAACAAAGATATGCTAATTTAACTTTATACTTATATATCCTTTCAGAATATCAAACGTTTTATATGAATTAGATATTGCTAAGCTGCGAAAAAAAAAGTCGGGTTTATTCAGAGTCGGAATCGGATTCCGGAAAAATTTCCAGCCGGAGTCGGAGTTGGAAGCGGAATCGAAAAATTTTGTTTTTTCGGAATCGGGTCGGGTTTAGGAATCAAAAAGTGCGACTCCGCTGATCTCTACTCGCAAACCTTTCCAGGTTTCCGAAAAGGTTTCCGAACCGGTTTGGGTTCTTTAGGAAACGAACTTTTTTTTAGACAGTGATGTCTCGCGACATCGTCTTATATTGAAATGCTTTGATATTATGTTAGAGGTCACATAACATCTGCATAATAATAAATAATAATTGAAGTGATTGTGGAGGTCTTCTCACGTTAAAGTCCAATTATTACTAATAACGGTTGGAATCATTCATCCCTCTGATAATTTGTTTTGTGGAATATACCCTTACTAGTGAGATATATTCATCAGATACTTCTAAAGATGCCATATAAAAAAAACGTTCTTGTCCTCATCCATCACATGCTCATTGTATACGATCTGGTTCAAAGCCAACGCATCCTGAAGGTCGTAAGTTGATTGACGCAACGCACGCCGAAAAAGCCAATCGTCAAATCATGTGTAATTCACATTGGGCTTCGGTAGTTTTGAAAGAAGGCGGCAAGATGTGTCAAATATGCTCTGAACGTTTATCAAATATCTTAGATGATTCATTCGATTTGGAAGCTACGGATATAGCATTTGAAGATAAAATAAAGAAAATTGATTCTCCACTTCGTGAAGAAAGTATTCTACTCTCTAAAAAATAACCGTTTCCCAGAAAACCAACGCAAAAAGGTTTGCGAGGCTCGGAAACCCTTTTCTTACTNAACCATTTTCGGTTTACGAGTTTGTTACTATCGGAAACCTTTTAAGAGTTTCTGATGGTAAAAATGGGTTTCCGAGCTTTCAGAAACCCTTGAAACAGTTCCCGATAGTAAGAAAAGGGTTTCCGAGCCTCGCAAACCTTTTTGCGTTGGTTTTCTGGGAAACGGTTATTTTTTAGAGAGTAGAAAAAAAATCAGCAAAAGAAGAACTCAATGCTGTTTTTCAGTTAGTTAATATGGAAAAAATACGTGATGAGTGAGTTTTCTTCTCCTACTTTCATGGAAAAAAATGTTTTCATTGTAGTCGTCGATTCAAGAAGATCCAAGAGTAGATCGACATCTTAAGCATTTATGCGACGTATTAAAAGAGAATGATGGTAATGAAGTTCAAGATTTGAATCCTGATTTAATTCGCATAGACGAATCAAATGAAGTTTTACATGGTATGAAGGAGCTTTTCAAGAAAAGTACATACGAAGAACTAGTTCGTTTAATGACGACAGCAACAGACAGCTTGGGACGCACAGCATTATCGTAATGGTTCGGAGATATTGATCATCAAGCTCGACAATCTATTTTACTGCGTCGAGATAGGGGTGTTTTAGCGTTTCCGAAATATACTTATGGAAATAAGTTCCTCGATGAAGATACGATTCAATATGTGATATAATTTTATTTGCACGATGGTGTAAGCCGCGTTTCATCTAATACGAAGGATGTACCAAAGATAAAGAATGAACTTGTACGTGTTCGATTCATGGAAATGTCGATTCGAGAAGCGTTGAGAAAATTTTATGATGATCATCCAACAGTCAGAGTTGGAATATCGTCTTTTTATTCTCTGAAACCTCGTCAGTTCAAAATATCTTGCCCTCATGAAACATCCATATGTCAAACACATGAGAACATGAGTCTTCTATAGCAGGTAGGTAAAGCTCTTAAAGAAACATAGAAAATAATGCAATTAATTGTTTACAATGTTTCAGGCGTTTAACAATTACCTCAAAACGAAACCACTTGCGAATGCACAATGTACCGAAATTACTGTATCCAATTTGATTGACTTGGTAGTTTGTACTACGCCTGTCGAAGATTGTTTCTTAGGTGATTGTGCACAATGCAACGGCATAACTCCTTCATCAATTCTTGGGCGTGAATTGGATACTAGTGATGAAGATGACAAATGTTCGTGGTCCGTATGGAAATCGATGGATAAAAAAGTTGATTTACATCAAATACGTGGAACAATTACATCATTGCTTTATGAAATAGATGAAAATTGGTTCGCATTTTTATTACCTAGTTATTTCAATCGTGAACAACGAAATTTCATCAATGACCTTAGAATCAAATCAAGTATCATTTATCATACGTCGTACAAATAGATTTCGCCGAGAATTATTAACCAACAAGCTACGCATTTTACCATTCATATTAAAATTGGAAGCCAACACAAGAATATGATGATTATTAGTGATTACATGTGACACGATACAGCATTTGTTCACGTGCACAACGTGCCATTATCGATTTTCTGAGGAAGCATTATCCTCAAGTAAAGAGAGTCAACTATTTAAGGTAGTTAAGTTACTTAGCATTACAAAGTTCCAACCACACTTTTATCTCTTTCTAGTGACGGCGCGCCTGCCCATTTTAATAATTATTTCAATATGATTAACATTCAGCATCACCAGTAGGATCTCAAAATGTCCGTGTCTTGGATATTCTCAGCGAATGAGCATGGCAAAGGCCCATGCGACGGCATCGGTGCTGCTGCTAAGTCAAGTGCTAACCGATCTGTACTTCTTGCTGATACAGTGATTTTGTCTGTAGAAGTTTTTTTAAATTTTACTGAGAAATCTAACAAGGATGCAGCAAACTTAAGCCAAACAAATGAACCACCAATCAATGTTTGCTATCTGAAGCGTGACGATCATTTTGTGTCGACAAACATCAAACTCTATAAACACTTTCGCTTTTCATCTTTGAAAAAACCTGAAAAACGAATAAAAATTATTTTCTTCTCGGAAAGTGAACACACTTCTAAATGAATGATTATCATTTACCCTAAATTCTGGTACCCTGAATGTATCCCTAAATTCAATCCACATTTGTGGATAATGAAATAGAAAAAGTGAAAACTGGTAACAAAGTAGGGATTTTGATTTAGGGAGTTTTTTACGAATTTCGTATTGAGCCCTTTTCGAATATTAGACGTATTATCATCAGAACTGAAAGAAGTCCCAGTCAAGCAATGGAACTGTTCGATTCTTCAGTTGTCTATGAAAACTATGGATCTAGTCACCAGATCTTTCGAGAAAAGCGTGAAGCTGGGTATCAGATACTTCCGAGAAAACCGCAACTCAGCATCAGATCCTTCGGAAAAGTATGGACACATTCGCCGGTTCTCCTCGACAAATATTGAACTGGTCATCAGATGCTTTCAAAAAGTATGCAGCTGGTCATCAGATCCACCGAAATAAAAAACAACTAGACATCAGATGCTTTCAAAAAGTATGCAACTGGTCACCAGATGTATGGCAACATTGTTCGCAAGTTCCAAATATTGATTTTAGATTATTGGGTGCCGTAAGTAAAGGACAATGACTAGCGATTCAATGTGTCTGCTATATTGTACTTTAGAAAAAAATCCCTAAATCAAAATCCTTACTTTGTTACCAGTTTTCACTTTTTCTATTTCATTATTCACAAATGTGGACTGAATTTAGGGATAGATTTAGGGTACCAGAATTTAGCGTAAATGATAACCTACCCTTCTAAATATATCTGTCCTGAACATTTCAGCAAGGTTTATGATCCTATTTGAAAAAAAGGAATACAGGGTTTTGTAGAGCTTTTCCAGCTCTGAAAAACCCCTGTATTTCAGATTCCAGCAGAATGTAGCCAGTTTTAGATAAAGGCGTTTACTATTTTAGCGCATTTACTTAAGCAAATCTTCGGGAAATATCTTTGAGTAATTTGAAATTATCTTATTTTGTAGAGCTAATCGAGCTGAACATTTTGATATCTTTTTTATCAAAACAATATCCAGAAATAACTGCGCTAAGGCCAAATTACCGAAAAACCTAAAGTATTTCTAATAAAAAACCAGTTTTAGTATTTTCTCTATAAACGTTTTTTTTCCTCTTGAATTTTAATTTTTTTAATACCAAAATGATCAGCAAAACAAGCTCTACAAAACCAAATAAAAATTAGAAACATTTGGATAGTTTGTGTTTTTTTTTATTGAGTTCCCATGGCACAGCCCCGTTAATAAATATTGTTTATGAAACTAGTCAAGTTAAAAATGTGTTGTCGATGAAAACGAAGTCCAATGGTTTCAAGAGATTTTTGACAAACCTTATGGAAATATCAATAACGATCAATTTAGAGTAGTCTGTCGAGGATTAGTCATAATTATCTAAAGATAAAATTTAATGGCATTGAGACGATAGAGAATCGATCGTCTTATTGGAGTATTCGTTTGTAGTTGTATTGTCACCCAGATGTTAGTTCCTCTGATAGAAGAAGACACATTAATACACGGCTCGGCTGAAGACAAAGACATAGCATGCTTGAGTTTAAGCTAAAAGCGAGAATAGAAACCACACAAAAACTTCAAAATAACATGCTTGTGACTGGTAAAATCTGGATAAATAGATAATATGCAGTAACTCACCAAGTACGCTGATATTAGGAGAAAGAGAATAGTAATTCGAGACTCTGTCTAACAGTGATGTGAATTGTCTTCAATACGTTGAAAATCAATGTTTCCATGAGCGTTGCTGCGTTTTTATTCATTACTAGCAAACATAGATTATTGAAACTGGCATGTTCCACATAAATATTAGAAAACAGTATGCAACTTACTATACAGTTTTGAAGTATAAATTATCTAGCACTAATTGCAAAAAACAAGTCGTTCGGATGTCTTTCTTTCCAATCATGTAATGAACTACATTCTCGGCTGTAATTTAATAATCAACTTTGTTGCAGAACTTCTAGGGTATTGGTGTGGATTTGTATTACATGTAAATGGAGTGAAGAACTGGCATCCACACCCTTCTTCTATTTCACACACATACGGATGAAAAAAGTTGCCGAACTTCATACCGAACATCGAGACAAACCGAATTTAAATCATAAAAGACCAATAATATCTTTTCGTTCTGTTTTCGTTTCAGTTTTGGCCGTTTATCATCACCCCATTGATACCCATCCGTCTTTGCCACTCGTTTTTGTCCATTGGCTCCCACATCTTCCTTTACCTGTAGGCATCGTTTGCATCGTCACTTCTATTTAGAACATTGGAAGCACTAGATAAAAGTAGAGTTTTAAGGATCTATTGATGATGCTCAGAATGATGAATAGCTCTTAAGAGCACTGTATAATGTATGCTTGAAAATGTATTTTCAGACTGAGTTAAAACCATATAATACATTTCTAGATCGAGAAGTACGGGTTGGTTCCCACAAGAAAACACCTGAAATCACCGGAAACCACCGGAATATGCAAACACTATTATGATCACCGAGTTTTCTTACTTTTTCTGGTAGGTTTCAAACAACTTCGGTACTTTCCGACAGGAGTCGGTCGGAAATCATCGGGAAAAATCCGGAAATTTCCAGCTCCAATATTGCTACCATGTTGCGATAATTTCCGTTGTATTCCTGCAGAATAGGGTGGTTTTCTGCGTCTTGCCTGTCGGCTCCTGCAGTATCTAGTGACCAAAAGGATCGACCTGTGTCGACATCTACTATTAAGAATTCATCTTTTCATTGGAGCGTTCGCGGTACACTATTTTACCTTCTCCATGAAAGTAAAAAGATACTCAAAAAATATTATTAGAGTTTGTTACGCGTAGCAAATAAACACGTCAACATGGAGAAAAGAAAGTTTGAGCAAGCATTCAATTCCAACACATGTAGTGCTCGAAAAAAAACAACAATCGTAGCTGATCAAGCTCCGTCAGGTATATTGGCATTATCTGTTCACCTTGTTTATCGTATTCTGGACCATCTCGATGAATTCACAATATTATGCTCAATGCGAAACGTTTGTGTACGGTTGAACATGATCACCGATACATACAATCGATTTCAGGTAAATTTCAATTTCGTTTCGATCACATTTTTTCCATTTACAAGATATAATTTGGCTCAAGAAATCATAGTTTTGATGATTCTACTTATTAATTTTAGAATATTAATAGTTCGATCATTATATTTTAATATGACTGAATATTACTCGAAAAAAAAATTATTCATCGTATTATTTAAGCTATCTCAGAAAAGTTCATTGAATTTCTAAATTTTGCTGCAGTACTTTACCGAAAACGAACAAAATTTATTCTGCTTCTTAAAATATCATCGTCGTCGACGTTTTTGCAGCGCTGTTTTATTTTTCTATAATCATTCTAGAAAATAGTACCCTCACCCATATTCAACTGAAGATCACTGAAGATGCCTACAGTAACTGAATTTCATGAAATCTACAATACTTCAATATTGAAAACGTGATAATTTACCAAAGAAACGAAGATATACAAATTACCTAACTATAAAATGTTGATAAAGCATAGAACTTAAAGGTGAGATCTGTATCTCACTTGTAATCAGTTTATCCCTGAATGTCTTTCATGGCAACCAAACAATGGTATACAAAGGATGAAACAAAAAGGGGACACACAGTAAGAGAAATTTACATGCATCAACATGATAGTAAAGAGAATAAAGGAAAGAAAGAAACCATAATATATATAGCAGGGAAGGAAAANGAAATTATAAAATCACTCTTAAGTCATCTTAGGTATACATTGTCTTTAAAAATGCCAACAGGCTCGTATTGTCATAGAAAATGAATAAATGCTTTTGGTATATTACTCTAACACATGATAAACTTTGATGAAACGAATGAAATTTGACTCTTTGCAAATCGGCGTTTTCTTAAAGTAAGCTTACTTAAGAGAAGATATGCGTTTGATTTTATTGATGGAAAAAATTTGTTGACACTAAAAATATTTAAATGAATAATTATTTTGATGTATTCCAAGCGAGCAAAATACGAGTCATATGACTAATTAGGGATGCAACGATGATGGATCGTCACCATTATACCGTCACCGGTTTCAGTGGTAATTGTAACGTTTTTTGCTGATCTCATTAGTCGCTTTCATTGGAACAGCATGTTTATTTCACTTATTTTCACTATTACTCTTAATTAGGGAGTAAGAGGCTCTTTGGAAACCAGTTACTTATCACTCGAATAACAGCGAAGTCTTCCCTTCAATCAGACTTTCTAATAAAGTAGGCTCTGAGTCAACCTATAAAGCGTAAAAGTTGAAGTGTTCGTGGACAAAGATTGAGAATGCGTCATCAATATGTTCAGAAATTTTTATTGACTTGCATATGAGTGGCATTGTGTTCCATATATCCTTCCAATAAATTAGGGCTGTAACAATACCAATACCTCGAATAGCAATACCAAATGGTACTGTTGGTATTGGTATTGGTACTATTATTATTACCAATATATGTGCTATACCAACTGAACCCATGATTATAGAAAACCGAAGGTGATCCCTGTTTCCTTAGGCTAAAACGTGCGTTGAATCTATTAGCAACAGAATTCTTTCAAAAAATTGGCTCCCCGTAATTCGGCATGAGAAGTCCGAATATCATATCCATTTCACTAGAAACCGATTTGGTCGGTCAAGCACCAATAGAATTTCTGATTTTTCAGAAATAGCTCCCCATTGGAAATACAATATGGAGAGTAGGATTTTCACACTCAATATACTCGAAACCCTATTGGTAGATCAAGAACCAATATAAATCGTGTTTTTCGGAAAACACCTCACCATAGGTAATTCGACTTGGGGAGTCCGACATTCACATGGGTTTTTAAAAAAAACTCGACTTCTATTGGTTTCTAACCGACCAATGCGGCTTCCAGTTAAATGAATACCAGATTCCGACCCTCAATATCGAATCACTTATGCGAAGGTGGCTTTTAAAAACACTCAATTTCTGATGGATTCAGGCAATTTTTAGCCAAAGCGAGTGGCTATAAACCCCGGGATTTCGATACATATGGGTTCAAGGATATAGCAGCAGAAACTTTAAAGATGGGTGCACCAATTCGAATTCCAAAGCCACTAGCCATACGAACCCTGACGGAAGCCAATACTACGCCCTATACAAATAACACCAATAGTAACCGCAACAAAACGGACCAGAACCAATAGAAATAACCCAAAACCCTTATGGCATTTTTCTCTCCCGAACAAACTAGGATAGGCATGAAACAGCTGTCAGTACCCCATAGAATACAGCTTGAAGAATTTCGGGTACACCGTTGGACAGC
>OENT01002663.1:0-18955 GCA_900239685.1 Rotaria macrura
ATCTATCATTGGATGAAGAAATTATAACGGTAAGTTTGATTTCAAAAGTTAAAAGCCGATCAACTGTTTCATTTCTATTTAGATTCAACATCCCAAGTCGGTGGTTTCATGAACCTGATGCTGCAGGAACTGGTAGAAAAGATGTAGTTGAGTGACCGTATACTGTGGAAAAGCACGTGAAATCGGTGGCAAATTGGTAGCAGTACCCCTGCCGACAAATTTGCGAAGTTTTTCTACTGAATACTACCAACTTGTTGTGTTTTACGGCAAAAGTCGGTGGAAATCATTAGAAAAACTTAGGTAAAGTTCTGGGCTGAGTGCTGCTACGTTCCAGCGATTATCCAAGTGTTCCTGCAGGATACAGTAACTTACCAGCATCTTTATTGTCTTCTCTGGTAGGGTCCTGTGTGCAGAACGATCGACCTGATTTATATCGATCCGATGGTTCTCTTTGTAGATTGGGAACAATGCAGCGTCGGAAACCTTTAATCGGCTTCCGAGGTTGGTATACGAAGGCATTTTTTAATTCGTTTCTTGGTTCTCGAAGTCTCGGAAACCATGTCTCGGAAACCCTTAAAGGGTTTCAGATAGTAACAAACTCGGAAACCCTCTCCGGGTTTTATGGGATACGGTTTCTTTTTAGAGAGTAGCCAATTCTATTCTATTAGTTATGGTTTTCGGCTTATATCCAAAGAAGTACGCTCGCACATGAACAAGGTGATCTTGTCTACGTTGTATTTGAGAAGAGATCTGTTCCTAGACAACTTCGTCATTACATTTACACTGTAGGTTAGAAAAAATTTTCCTCAACTTTTGACGTGATCAATGAAGAAATCTACAAGTTGCATATTGGAAATCATATAAGCTGAATTCATAAGCTCTCTCCTTTTCAAATCAAACATCCTATGTCAAGGTTTTCTGGACGATTCATAATGAGTAGAATGTATTTTACGCTGAAAATTTTGAATTCAACGATTTTTCAAAGTGTTGTTTTCGTTTTGGATGATGATGTACATATTCTTACTTTTACGTTATCGCAATATTCGAAGCATGGACCACCGTTACCTTTCTAGATTTTGATAACACAATATTCTAAACACATTATTATCGTGACTGTTAATACCGGCACTCATAATACCAATGATGCAGTATGTTTTTTGCAGATACTGACCAAAAGCAAGATGAAGCTTTTCTTTTACTGAATAATCCAACATTTATGCCGCAGTCCTCTTCACGAAAGTATATTGCTGTCATTATACCAGATAACTGGTAACGATTAACTGAAGATTAGGATGCTAATCAGCCAGTGGAACTAATCTGTAACCGTTATCTAATAATCTGACTCTCAAATACAGGCTACTTCATATTTTTATAGTTTTTAACTAGACGGACGAATATTCTACTGTACCTGTTGGCTCGAAATCGTCTTCATCATAATTAATGACACGGCGCTTTTGTCTGTAGGCAGTGATCCATACGTAAACGCTTGTAATGAATACTATTAGTAAACGAAGAATGACCTTAAGACCACCAAAGAGACCAACGGTGGTTGCAATCATGTAGGCAGCATTCATTCTTTTGGAGAATGAGTATGAACATGTCTTAGGGTTACATGTTGTATAATAACCGGTGTAATCGTACTCCGCGTTCCATTCTTCAATGAAAGATTGATTTAAAAGTGTCTCGATAGTATCATTGGGTAAAAATGATGATGGAATCGAACTATCGAGTACTTTTATGACGAGTGTGGCAGCTGGTAATGGTAACCTATCGGGCATGTCGAAGTTATACATGGAAAGAAGAGTATCGAAGCAAGTTTGGTTGAAGACGCAACGCAAATCGGAATTCAGGACCGTTTCAAGAGCATTACAAGAATGTACCATGCCAGGTACACTCCATCCAACAGTACCATTAGTGCAATTGTTACCATACTGACATAAGATCTGGCCTCCAGACCACATTGGATCAGGACAATGCATGGCAACGCTGCATGTGCAAACATTGAATGAAGGCGGAGCAGGCGACTGTCGGCGCACTAACAGTTTCCCATTAATTTCTAGAGTTTGGAACTGAATCGCACCCTGAACACTGCTTGCAGCAACTATTATGCGCATCATATTAGTATAAAAAATAATATTGTTTTCAGTATACTGCTTGGAAAACTGAAAGATTGAGGATGCATGAGTTTCGAATTCCTCAACTAAAAAGAATAACTGAGCATTGACTTTGAATTTAGCATCCTTAAATATTGTAGAAATCTAATTCATAATGCGTCTTGAAGAATGAATTGCTTCCGTACATTCAAAATGATAATTTAATCGTAATATTTTCAGATAACAACCTTCATAGGTAGAAATATGTATATTTTCCAACATGCAGCAGCTGGGCAATTACATATTCACGTAGAACGAAATCATAAAAATCGAATTTCTCTGCATTTTTCAACAAAATTTTCGCTTTGAACTGTGAATTGTTATCTCAACCTTAGAACTTACCATTTACCAAAGATTCTTGTCTACTTTCTGAAGAAAATCCGCTTCCCGGAAAACCAACGAAAAACGTTCTTGTGGGCTAGGAAAGCATTTTTTACCCTCTAGAGCTCTTTTAAGTGCTTGCGAACCCTTCGAAACATTTTTTGTCTGATTTTCTAGGAAATGGATTCTTGTTAGAGATTAGCTGTTTGCCCTACAGAAGTCCAGACCATGAAGCTAGATTGACTAAACTAAAAGAGGTCCCAGAATTAGCTTTTTTTTTAGACAACCCATTAATCTTAAATGAGAAGAAACGTTAGTGAACGTTTATTTCTGGTTCGCCATGAATAAATCACTGTTTTAGGAAAGTATGTCACTCATTTGTTTAGTATCGAAATCTGTTGTCCTATGAACCCAATCAAAATCATATGTTCTAAAACTAATATTTTCGTAGCACACTGCTATATATATAAGTATATTGTTTTTGTTCAGGAAAATAGATTTGACAACAGTTGATTTTTCCAGAAGCTTTGGGATTTATAGCACGGTCAACAACAGCACTTCATGTTATATTCTGATAAAAAATCAATACTTTCTTTAAAGAAAACGTCTACTGTTCCTGTTCAGTAATGCAGGTTGATGAACGACCATGTAGTCTGAAAAATGGTACAAATAAAAAATTTACAAATTTCGGGTGTACCGTTTGGAAATTAAAACAAATCATATACACTAACCAATCACGAAAAAAAATACATCTGTTAAAGTAGTCGGGTTAAAGTTCCTACTCATTTCAAATTAATTTTCCTCATTACAACTATTTTTCAAAAGGGCAATTACAATCGTTGAAAATATTGTAATTTTAGTTTTCCAGGAATACTTTGGTGTCATTAGTTTGAAATTTTTCTCATCCAGTTCGTTGATTCTGACCTCTGGTTTCCAATGATTTCCAGCTAGGAAACACTAGGAACTTAGAAATAGTATTCTCGACCGAAAATTCATCGTATCGGAAACACTAATAGTACTGCCGTTTCTTGGAATTAAAGGCAGCATGGGATCAGTCCATATTCTGATAGGAAAATTCAGAAAATTCGTATGAAACTCACAGTACCAAACACGGATTCCATCTAAAATCAGTCAGCACTTGAACAGAACTCGGCAGAATGATTCCAGAAATCAAAGATATGCTCCACAAATCGTTAATTTTGTCGAAGTCACATCTATTTTCGAAGGACATTGTGAGTAAAAGGTTTAAGGTGAAGTTTTTGCGGTTCCCCATCCCTCTCCATTACAGACATCTCTCATTAGAGACATCCTTCCCCATGAAAGGCTCCACCAAAAGGGCGAAAATCAGACTTCTGTACTTCTTCCAAGTGGGAAAAAGCAGATTTCTGTAATACAGAAGTACAGAAGTACCGAGAAGTATCAAGAAATACCAAAAAGTACGAAGAAGTACAGAAGCCTGCTTTTCCCCCTTGCTCGGCCACCATTTCAAACATCCCCCCATCGCAAACACTCAAAGCGCTCAGAATATTTTACGAAAGGATTATGTGAGTTCCACGTTTCAGCCCCAAAGGGGCAGCGCTAACAAGCTCTTTTAATCAGCTCCAGCACTGTTCTACATGAATGACCCGATTCCAGCAGAGAACACTGGAAATAATTGGATGAACACGTCTCTATATCTATTGGAAAATTTACATTTCGTAAAAGTCAATTTCATGTTTCATTCAAGCAGAAACCTGTTTGAAATCATGGACTAATGCATAGAAAAAATTCAGTTGTCGTAATGCTTCTATGTTACAGTGACTGCAGATATTTTTCAGCCGGATACATGACTTTTCCAGATTTTCTAGCTCGTGACAACGAAATCCGATAGCTTTCATACGACAGAATCATCCACTAAAAGTAAAGGAAACTGCAGAAACATAGTACTTGTCCCGCTGAAATTTTGGTCAATGTGTCAATCTGCAAAGAAATATTTCAATCGAACTTTAATAAATGTAAGCTCTTGTAAAGGTCAACCGATGAGTGTGCACAACTATACGGGATCCTCATTTTTTCAAACATCAATACCTTGACTAACGTCAGATCAAAAGGAATATACTCAGACCCTCATCGACACGAAAGTCAACATACTTAACGTCACCCACACCCAGATAACATAGCGTCATAAAACAAAGTCAGCTTCGCGCTATCATTAGTTTTTAGGACTGCCATATCGTATTTTTCTTTTGAATAGCATCCACTGACACATTTTCAAACAGGCTCGCTAATAGACATAGAATAGGTATTGTAATATTGTTTTCCTGTAAACTATTTCTTTCCTAGTCACTTGTATTCATCGACATTAACTTGTAAATTATAAGTATAATGGCGATATTTTTTCAATATGGATGAGTTACAGCTTTACTTATCGAATCAAACTATTAACAACTACTCTAGTGTCATTGAAAAAGCTTTAGTGCAGCTACTTTGTTGCTGAAATGTGGAACTCACGTATTCCGTGAAAAAGAACACGTTATTTACTAGTAATTCCTTTTTGTAAGAAAGTATGGTACCACGTCACTGCGTACGAGATTGATGCGCGTGACGACACGTTTATCATGCTTCGTACATGTTATATTCCGTGTCGTCGCGCGCACGGAATATATCGAACCTGTTTCACTGTTAGTCATAACGCGCACGGTAGAAGTTGCCACATCATCAACGGGGACAAGCATGAGTTGATTTATTCAATGGCTACTCACAAATGTACAATTGCGCACTGTATTTTCTTTCTTTTTTTCTCTCGAGAAAGATTTATAGGCAGTGGAAGTCTTTAGATTTTCGTGCGAAATAAATATTTAATCATTTTTGTAGTTAGTGTGTTTAGTTTTTCCATAAATACTCTTTACTTTCTTTTAATATTTTTCATTTTTTTTAAGATGAAGAAAGATGAAATCGATTGCGCTTTCAGGTATCGATGTCAACAAGAATTAGTGCGTCGTAAGTTTCTCTCTAAAAGTAATAATTAAATAACTATTATTATTCTTTAGACCGTGAAAAATCCAAAGAACAATGAAATTATCGACGTTCTCTTCGTGGTTCATGTCATTATCAATTCTACAACAATGTGATTTACCAATTGATAATTTCGCAAAAAAGAGTCAACTAAGTAGTATTTTACACTAATTTTTTAAAAATCTACGTTCATTTGTACATTTTAATGTATAAGTTTTTGTGTTTTTTTTGTTCATTTGTGTATGACTAATATGAAAATAAAAGGTGCTCAATTTAATTAATTAATATTTTATTCAATTCAACAATAGATAGAAAACTGGAAAGATAAGTCAAGACAGAGAGAGGGAAAATTAATGGATAGCTGGGTGAATCAACAGAAATTAGTATTAATACGCACGCGTGACGACATGGTACGTACAGCAAAGGTTGCGTTACGTTCGTCGCGTGCATGGATACCCTGTACGTACGCCGTGCACAACATGGCATCATGCGCACCAATCTCGTACGCACTGACGTGGGTATATAAACTATACAATGGGTGGAAACTACCAATCAAGCATAATTCCGCTTATTGTTGGTGGTCAGTATCATCAAAGAGGTATCAAAAAGCTTTTACAAAGCTCTTTTTAATTGAACCAGATTCTTCTGGTTTCTGAAATTCGTATAACTAAACACAATTGTCATTAGTCTAGAGATAGAAAATTGACATAATGTCTCAGAAAAAAACAGTTTTTCTTAATGAAAGAAGTAAGTAAAGAAAATTTAGTAGATATTTTCGATATTACAGTTGTTTATTTAATCTTAACTATTCTGAAAGATCATTATAAAAATGAATACCAACTGAATTCGAACATTTTAGATAAAAGTTGTAATCGACTAGTATTGAATTACAACAAATTACTGTATTGAGCATGCAACGGAATGATGAAAACGGGAATAATCCCATTTTTGAACTTACGATATGGAAGCGCAATAAAACAGCAATTCATCATCTACGTACGTAACATCCGGGACTTCTTGCTGAGGCTAAATTTGACTAATGAAACATACTCTTATATACTTTTCCTACGAAGATGAGCTTGTCGGTCATCTGTAAAGTGATTATCTTATTTCAATTTCTCTAGCAATAATAATCCAAAAACTCCACAATGGAGGCCGCAAGTCGGGAAAAAGTAGGAGCGTTAGGCGGATGGAGTGTAGATATCACTGTCTGTCAAAACGAAGAGACGAAAGAAACCAACCATGAACGTTAATAATCGAAAAGCATACCGGCTCGGACGTCGCCCGGGTGAACAAGGTCCTCGTTCTCTGTCGAGTAACCAGGGCAGAATCGAATAATCGGATGCTGGAAAGACAGGAACAACAACAGCAGTAACGTAAAGGTCAAAATTGGTAAACAGCGATGTAAGATAATGAAAGATACACTTACAGTGGGTACCTGGAACATTCAAACGTTATAGACAACAGGAAAACTAGAACTACTAAGAAATGAAATCAAGCGTTTCAAATTCGATGTAATCGGCATCCCTGAAGTACGCTGGACAGAAAAAGGAGAAACATCATGTGGTGACATCATCTGATCTTGAGATGAGACTATACACAACAGATGTGTAGGGATACTACTAAGTACAAGAGCAAAACAGTTACTAAGAGGATACAATCTGATTAGTTCACGAGTAATCACAGCTAGATTCAATAAAACACCATTGAAGCTCACAGTAATACACGTGTATGCACCAACATCAGCATCATCAGACAATGCAGTTGAAATAGTCTACGATAGCATCGAACATACACTAACACAAACGCCAAAAAAGGAAATAGTAATCGTAACTGGTGATTGGAACGCAAAAGTTGGTAGCGATAACACAAACTGGGAGTTGGTCATGGGTAAATATGGATATGGTGATAGAAATGAATGAGGCGATAGACTCCTAGAGTTCGCAGCACTGTACAATCTATATATTTGCAATACACGATTTCAACAAAAAGCAGACAGAAAATGGGCTTGGGCATCACCAGATGGAGTGCGCAAGAATATGATCGATCTAGTGCTGATTCAAAGGAAATAGAAATCATCAGTCATGAATTGTCGAACATTTCAAAGTGCTAATATCAGATCCGATCATTCGCTAATGCTATGCGACGTCAAATTAAGGCTCAAAAGACGATGCATCAAGCCCCATCAGAATCACAGACCAGATATAAATCAACTCAAGAATCAGAAAACTAGAGAAGCTTATAAAGCTAGACTAGGTAGCAGGCTTCAAGATATAGATTCAAAGTACAACCTAGAAGAACATGCCACGAAGGTTGAGGAAGCAATGAAAGAGGCATTAGAAGCAACTATAACTACTACAAAGAGAGCCAAAAAACCCTAGATCTCTCAATAAACCCTCGATCTAGCAGATGAAAAACGTAGAATGAAATAAATAAAGAACATTTCAGCAGAAAACGAACGGCTATAAAAAATTTTGTGCAACAACGTAAAGAAATCAGCACTGGAGGATAAAGAGAACTGGATCCAAGATCAGTGCGAAGAAAAGACTACAACTTAATAAAAACACTGAAAAAGAAATTATACCACGGGTAACGGTAACAAGGAACCAAGAGGGCACAATGCTACAGTCAGAAGACGGCGTGAAACAACGACGGGCACAGTACTACAGGGAGCTATATATGGACAAAGGCGGTGGAGAAGAGATGGTCAAGGAATTGGAAAGTATTTTCCCATCATATGAAGAATACCACAATGATATCCTGTATTCCGAGGTAGAAGAAGCAATCCGGACACTGAAATCCAACAAAAGTCCGGGTTCAGACGGCATCACAGCTGAAATGATCCAAGCTGGAGGTGAACCGCTTGCGCAGAAAATCCACAAACAATCCAACAAAGCATGGCATGAGGGAACAATACCAGAAGAATGGGCGAAATCTATCCTGGTACTAATACAAAAAAGGAGATCTCAGCGAATGTGCAAACTACCGAACAATCTTACTCATAAGCCATACCGGTAAAATCTTACTGGTGGTACTGTTAAACAGACTCAAGCGTCATCTGGATCCATACTTGTTTGAAGAACAATCAGGATTCAGACATGACAGAAGTACGGTACACCGAATTCTAATACTCAGCCTGCTTGCAGAAAAGTGAAAAGACAAGAGGAAAAGACATACAACGGCTTCATTGACTTCCGAAAATCCGTCGACACAATCAAACATAAAATCATATGGGTTGGTTTCAAGTCATGTGGATTCGCGAACAAAATGATTACATTACTACAGAACATATATGAAAAAGCTAAATCAGCAGTACGAGTGGAGAAGGAAATAGGAAAATGGTTCCAAACAAGCATTGGAAGCAGACAAGGAGATCTTCTGTCACTACTACTGTTCATCACATATCGCGAACGAGTAATGGACACAGTAATGCAGACTAATGATGGAATAAATATCAGTGGAACACTAGTGAACAGCCTACGGTTTGCTGATGACATTGATGTCCTAGCGGAAGACTACGATTCACTGCATCAGCTAATAGAACAATTAAGAGTAGCAGCGGAAGAAGCAGGATTAATAATCAATACAAAGAAAACAAAAGCACTGGTATTTGGCGACAGAAACATTGAAAAACATGTTCAAATAGTAGGAAACACAATAGAAAATGTAGAACAGTTTGAGTACCTTGGTAGTCTACTCACATGGGACAACAACTGTACTGATGAAATCAGGAGAAGAATAGGCAAGGCAATAGGAGCAATGGCTGCACTAAAAAGCATATGGAGTAGCAGGAAAATTAAAATAGAAAATAAAATTAGGATCCTAACTACTTGTGTATTCAGTGTATTATTATACGCATCAGAGACATGGATACTGAAGGAAGTCGATCCAAAGAAACTACTAGTGTTTAAAACGAAACGCTATCGAAGAATAATAAGAATCACCTGGAAAGATATGATAAGAAGTGTAGATAAAAAGAAACAGATAGCGAGACAAGAAACCATCATAGATAACATCAAGAGAAGAAAGCTGCGGTTGTTTGGGCACATCTGTCGAATGAACGATAACAGGCTGATGAAACACACTGTATTCACAAGAATGAACGGAAAAAAACGAAGAGGACGTCCATGTAGAGAATGGATGGACGATATAACAGAATGGTGTGGACACAGCGGACAAGGCCTGTTCCACCTTACGCAAGATCGAAGAAAATAGAAAGAAATTATCTGAACGACGGTTGGCCTCAATGGGCAATAAATCTATGGAAAATCCTGAATCATGAATAATCCAAAATTGATAAAGCCAAAAATAACTTAGCATATTATAGTTGTTGGTTTGAGATAATCGATCGGCATGAAAAAAATCTCTTTTTATTTCGTACTTTTTCTCGAATAAAATTTTTCAAGTAGCGCTCTATTTTTCGGTGGCACTGATTTTTATGATTCTCGATGCTATTATTCTTTTAATTCTTAATTTTTTTTCAATACGAATTTATCATCATCATCATTATTATCGAATGAATTACCAAACTCGGTCTGCTTTATCTATCCGTTAAATCTACAGCATTGATCGATGATCTATTAGATACGACGATGAAATTGTGCAGAAAATCATACAATTCTTTTGGAATTAAAAAGAAGATACGAACATTGATATCAAAGCTTTCAGACTTGCTGTTTTGTGGAACTCAGATATGTTTGCGAAGAAAATAGTGAGTGGAAGTTTAAGAGTGAGAATTTTTATGCCCCCCCCCCCGGTTACAGACCAGTTCAATGAGTCCAGACGCCTCCAAGTCGGTTCCAGGTGCCCCCCTCCCCACCGGAGTTTTTCAGACGCCCCATGTGGGATCTCCATTCCTCACCCCTAGGGCAGTACCACCCCCCCCCTTACAGACCATAGAAACCAGTGTATAAATCCATTACAGACATAGCAACGAGCATTCTATTATCGTCATATACCACAACATTATTTGCCGCCTCTTCAAATATTTTTAATAAGAAAAATGAACAACGAAAAATGGAAACTAACGAGTGAATAGCAACAATGAAAATGAAAAATAGGGCGCCTATCATAGAAAGACGATGCGAAAAAATTCGTCATATTACATTTTCTTTGTTTTCTATTAGTATATGAAGTTATAGATATTTGAGTTCCACATTTTAGCCCCAATGAGGTTGCCCTAACAAGCTTTTCTTTGAAAATATATGTAAGATCCACAAAATGAAACTAGTTCATTCATTTTTCTCTATTTTGTTATTGCAAAAGATGAGGGTCTTGCTAGTAACGAATCTTACCTTTTAGAAAAATAATGCTATTTCACACCACAAAAAATATCCGGGTAGGTTTATAACATTGCTGTAAGAAAATTTCGTATTGAACGGGATCTCTTGTTTCTCATCATAAATCTTTTTCTCTCATACTAAAGAGAAATAAGAAGAATTATCTCGTTGACCATGCATTTTTCAGCAAAACTGAGTTCAAATATAGTTTTAGTGGCAAACCTACAGATAAAAGAATTTGATTTTGAAGAGTATAATGTGAGATTCACCTTCCGCCTCTCATAACCCGAGAAAGATAAGACAAATAGGAGATCTCAAGTATTTTAATTTATCGATGGCTTCTCAGCATAAACACTCGTAAACAGATGAAAGGTACCGTGTGCAATTAAATTTCACGAGAATCAGAAGTATCTGTAGCATAGATATTAAAATATATAGGATTTTAAGATTACGACAGCACATCATGAAATGATATTACAAACATATTTAGGGGAGACGAAATGGTTAATATGATAGCTCTTCTACTTGACTTTAAGAATAATGAAAATTTCGATTTGAGGAGTTACTTTACAAACACTGCTGTACAGAATATCTAGCTGTCTAGATAATGAGTCGTACATACATGGTACTACATGGCTAGTCACCCAGTACTTCGTGCTATAATTTTCTGTAAATATAGCAGCGGAACTTTGAGCCACTCCACACAACATTGCAATATTGGTGAAGATTTGAGCACCTCTTCTGCGGAAATCTATTTCAGAAATGCTTTGTGTGTTTGATTTGTTAGCAACATTAACTGAGAAGAAGCCATCCAACCAAATCGGAGTTATAAAGGCGCTTTTGCAGACCTGTAAAAAGAATTAAATCATTCACCATACAATTAACATATACATGTATATATCTGAAGGCAGGTAAATGTTGACCCTGAACTCGCTCCAAAGTGTTATAGAAAGTTTGAAGGATCGGTAGTGATTTATAATGGGTACATGTGTTAGAATGGATGGGAACATGATTGTGAGTGAAATGAAGACCAAACCCCGTACTCAGACATTGCAGAAAATGATTCACTAGCCGATCAGCAGTCGGGAAAAGGAAAAGAAAAATAAGTTGTAAGTATTACTTTAAATAATAGTGATTACTGCCAAAATAAGGTCATTGCAGTAGAAGACCAATATCATGTTTAGAATAGTAACTACTGCGAAAAACATGATAAAGGAAACTTCTAGGACCTTCTAGGCTTGAATAAAGTTCCGTAAATCCCTATTTTTATCAGTATGGTAGATAGTGTGAATGGTCCATCTACAAAGAAGTATTGATATCTTGACTACATTGAGCGCCATTTTTGGACAAAAGATGTGCTCAGTACATTTCTATACTCCCTCTTCATAAGCTTCTTTGGATGTTATTCCAGTAAAACCAGAATATGTCGATCTCAATTGTAATAAGACGGTTCTTACTTGGTGAAAGCGTGGACTTGATAGTATAGCCATATTTAAAAAAGGTATAATCATATTTGAGCAGGGACATGCCAAAGTTTCAGGATATATTTTCTGGAGTTTCTCGAAAGTAGCGACCGATGGCGAGAATACTGTGACAGTAACCTTCTGGACTGTGAGTGACGAATATGACACAAGTATCGTAAGACAAACCGCCAGCAATGCCACATACAGACGTGTTGCTCGAATACCAAGTAATTCATTATCCAACCTATCCTGAAATGTATTAAGGTTAATTACTGCTGATTTCCTCACTTTTTACTTCAATCAATTTTCAAGTATTCTTATTAATCTCGCAAATTCCAATAATATGAACAATACACTGACTAGCACGATAACTCCGATGCGAATATAGTTATACGCATTAGTCATCAAACAAGGGTTTTCAAATTGTAGTCCCTACTATCACCAAAGGTATTTCAGTGTTTATTGTTATGAGTAATATGGTCATATTGCTCTTAGGGATTTGATTCCTTAATAAATATAGTAACTTCAAAGTTCAATAACTGATGGAATAGAGCGCGGGCACTAGTTGCGATGATGTTCGAAAGTATTGTACAAAGGGTGACAGAGATATTTACGAAACATCCTCTTCGTTTATAAATAAACGATATTTTCAAAAATATATAATACTACAGAATCTGTCAAATAGTCACTCTCGTTTGTAGTATATCTGTCATAAGACAGATTGAAATCTAGTCAAATTTTAAATCGAACGAGGACGGATTGAAATTCAGAAGTCAATCACTAGACTTCCAGATGCATCTTAATCTCAATCGGTTGACTTAAAATTTTTTAACTAAACTAGGAAAGAAAAGTTTCGATTTGTCCTAGTTCGATTTAAAACTGCACTAGATTTCAATCTGTCCTACGCAATATCTGTTGAAATCGAAAAATATGGCTTAAAGCTTTTCTTCATCTTGTTTTCTTACTCTCAATAAAAATGCTCTGTCCAACTGAAAGCAACAACGAATTCTGAAGAAAAAGTAGCTGTGGGTCGGGAATAGGGATACAACGGTGAAAGTAGCCGTTTCTTACTGTTGCTATTCTAGCATTTTAAACCGACCGCATTGGGCTGGTAATGGTTTACACCGACGGGATTACGCGGATCCACTATTAGTAATGCATAAGGGTTACAGCTGGCTGCTGGTATGAATCAGTGAAACGTATTTCATCGTCACCGTTGCATCCGTAATCGGAAACAGAAGCTGAGAATTGACTTAAATAGATAGTTGGTGGGAATGTAGATATCAGTATTCATCATTCCATTATCATTTTTGGTGAATAATGTACCTTCATCCCCACTATCAAGTTTCCATTCCCATATTCTCAGTAGGGGTGGAACATTGTATTTACTTTACTGTATTTACCATGACGAAAAGTAAAGTAAATGTGCCACCCATAATTCTCAGAGCTAAGGTTTTCGTGAAAGTTGATCTGTAAGCAGCATTGAAGTCAATAAATAGGAAATTTCCAACTTTTCCCACTTATCCACAGAGACCACAACGTATTTTTTTTATGAATGACTACTAAGTTTACATTAATCAAATTTGATTAAGAAAAATGAACTACTTTCTTCCTATAACTCTGGATTGAAAAATTGAAGGCTTAAGAAACAACTCATTCTGTAGTGTATTGGAGAACACTATTTCAATTCGATTACCAGCAACAGCTAGACGGAGTTTTATATTCTCATTTAACCACAATCAAGAAAACATACTTTTTAATTGAATCGAATGAGAATCACTTCAAAGTAAGATTCATAATCTATTTTGTGAAACACGATCTGAAAGGAGCGTTGAAATATTTAGGATAGAAATTTTGGATCCGCAAACTACCCTAGTCCTCCACAGACCGCTACAAGCATTTTTATTAATTACATAATTAATTAATCAATAAATTATTCATAACAGACTATGAAAGACGGGGAGTGGTCCCATCATAGACCATTACATATATTTATATTAAATAATTGATCACCACAGTCTGTGATAGAGAAACTCGAAGAATCAGCGCAGACCGTGAGAAACAGAGTCTGGAGACCATTACAACCAGTTTCAAGGTATTATCGGAAGTAGGGGTGGCACTTTATCTTTACTTTACTCAGTAAAGTAAAGTGAAATACTTTAGTTTACTTTACTTTTTCAAAGTGAAATAAAGATAAAACGCCAGCCCTAATCGGAAGTCATATGTATCAATCGTCTGTGGAAAATATTTAGTAATTCGATCTTGGAGTTTTATGCTCTAAACTAATAAACAATGCCGATCTATAAAATTCAATATGCATTTTAAATCAGCAATGTCTCAGAGGATTAGGAACAGGAGTTAAATCATGCTTTGCATTCTATCACCTCGTAAGTATTGTGATAGCAGTTTTTTATTAAATCATCCAATGAAAGTCGTCTAATTGTTGAAGCTATAGTGAATTTCTTAATTTTGATGTGGTCCTTTTTCTATACTTTTCATCCCACGTCTTGTAGTTTCTAGGTATACCTCTTCTACATCTGCTATCTGCATATTTTTCTGTCTTTTCTACTACATTTTACTATTTGAAACTTTCTTTTTCTTCTTTTCACCGAATTCGTTTTTGAAACGCCAAAAATTTCGCAAGATTCTACAGTTCTATGCTGTGATCCAGTTCAATCTTTAGAAAATGTCGGCAACGTCATTGAGCATACTGTTTGCATCTTTGTATTTCTTAAAGAAATGATAAATCTTTAGAACGATAATTCCAGGTTAGGTTAAAAAATAAATCATTTATCTAGGGTTGAAACGAATCAAACAACCAGAGTATTGTGATATGCTTGGGAAACATTAAGAATATAGCATCTCTCGTACAGGTAAACTGAAACAGTGTTGTTTGAAACTCTTCCCAGGTTAGTTACAATTCCATCAATATCAAAACTTAATTGGATTTCTAAGAAAGATGTACCTAAAAAAGATAGAACTAATGAATGTCATCAATCATTGATAAAATTACAATCAAATCAACTGTGAAAGTATGAAGAGTTTCAAAATTCCCTAGGCAAAATAAAACACTTTTACAGGTGATTCTCTATAACAACATAATACTCACAGAAAATGCTTTCCTCAGTTAGACGTTGTTAAGTTATTTTTGCAGGTCTCTTCAACAATCTTAGTATCAAAATATTGAACATCTCGACATAGTCTGTGGATACAATTGACACGCTGAAAACTTTCGGAATTCAATATCGCGTGCGATTAGTAGATTTGCGAGGTATTTTCTCACAAAATTATCAGAGACAAAGTCAGTGAACTGCAATGAGTAAACATATCTTCTAAGGGCATGACATTCACTAACTTGAGTTATTCCAGAGCTGTGCACACGTGTTCTTGAAGTATGGAAGTTCCTCTGAATATCTATAGTTCATTTTCATGCTTCCGATTACCAAATATCTTCATCAATCTTATTTTGCCAGGATGTCATTGGAGATTAAAGTTCTTTCTGTTTTTTTTTCATTTTCAGAACTCTTGCCACTTAAAAGATATTGCTGTATACACGGAAGCGTTAACGAAAACAACGGATACAAAGAAAATAATCACTAGCAATTCGATCAACTTCAACTGGAAAAGAAAAATGAATTGATTATAGTCAAGACAATTTCACAAACTTATTTTCAGTAATATAAATTACACGCATATAATAGAAATAATTGAAGGGTCATAATATTATCAGAATATGACCATGTTTTTCACATAGCTTGTCAAACAGAAAGGTGAGCAACTTTTTATGTAGATTCCTCACATGCTTTTTAGAGAATCTTTGTGTTGACTAAACATTAACCCGTATTGAAATACACATTTTACATCGAGTTCTACATGTATATCTGTGCTTCCCAATTCGGTATTTTTTCACTGTAGTATTCTCAGAAATCCTCTGATTGATGATTACTTATCAATTGATCATATGAATCGCCAATTTTATCTTGATGCTCGTTAGTTCCTTTGATACAGGTTATACATTCCTCTTTTAATGTTGCGTTTATCTTGCAAGATGATCTGACTTGAAGAATCTCTGTACACTTCAGTGAGTGTTCCTTTTCCTTTTCTGTAATTATGATTACCTGAAAACCTTTCTGGTATCATTAACACCGAGCAAGATTCATTCGTACTATCAAATAAATTGCTGATAGAAAGACGCTTAAGTTGAGGTTGAAACCTCCAGCTATACCAGTGATTAATTCAGAATAGATATGGACGTACCTCAAAAAGATTTATTGTAAACAGTTTTATTTTCACTTGATTGATAGTTTGGCTCATTTGGGTATACCACACTATGAGTAAAATATGCATAAAAGAGAAAAACCATGTAAAAACCCAGTACCTCTTGAAAAAATTTGTTCACGAATAGAGCGATTGTCTAACTCTATTGTTGGAGTATTTGAGTCGAATTCGCCACCCATAGATTCATCGACTAAAAATATAAAACTGGCTCATCATATCGGCTTCTCATACCAGCTGACTAGTGTTTGAATAATACCTTGATGTGTTAAGTCAATATCAGCATTTGGTGCTTTGGTTCGTCGACACCATTTTTGAACATAGCGATGTAATTCAATAATGAGTGGTGCTACTGTTTGAATGACGACAATGAGACCTCCATACATACTTATCAAGCGAGTTATAGCAAAAAGTATAGTATTACTCGCCATATACGAGTACATACAAAAAGTGGGCTCACAAGCATTGAAATAACCGGCGAAATCTTTTGCAAAGTTCCATTTTTCAACCATATGCTGATCGAGAATGTATCTGATAGAACTGTTAGGCAAGAATATCGACGAGGGTGATAAAGTAAGTGGCTTAGGCCAGGCTGTTGTCGGTAGACTTGAGATCCACTTTGCTGTAGCATTTAAGCATGTAGAAGAATAGAAACATTCGAGAGTACTAACAATGAATGCATCGTACGGTGTGCATCCAACGTTCATTCTGGGTACCACGAAGATCGGTGCTGGTTGTGGTTCCATCATTTTAACATAAGATCGTGTCTCATTACCCCAATCATAGATGCCTGCCTTGTACGTTGTGGTCGTGAACTCACTACAAACACCGAAGTTGGTAGATTGACCCTATCAGTAGAATGTTAGAGTAACAATTTAGAAACCTACCCAGTGAAACATTTTCGCTGATTTTAATCGAATTATTCTGCAACAAAATCAAAATTGAAATCGATTGATAATTTTGATTATCGTAGATCACGACTTAACCATTACTTCATATTGTTACCTATTCAGTATGAAATTTTCGGATTAAAGTTGATTATTATGCAGGAAAATCAAGATTTAAAATCGATTGATAATTTCGATTTTGTTGCAAAATAATCAATTTTAATCCGAAAATTTAACACTGGATAAGTAGCAATATGAAGTAATGGTTAAGTCGTGATCTACGATAATCAAAATTATCAATCGATTTCAATTTTGATTTTGTTCAGAATAATTCGATTAAAATCAGCGAAAATTTTTCACTGGGGATATCGAGGCTTAACAGAATCCCAAAAGCAACGAAAACTTGTATGAATCGGAATGTTACATTAGTCAAATTATGCCGTTTAAAAACATTGTTAGCTATTCCCTGTAAGATCCTTTGAATTTCAAATCCTTTCATAGTATTTTTATTTAAGGTTATGATTAGAAACTCTGACTAAGTCTCAATGAATCAAATCTCGAAGATCAAGAAACAGGGATGTAAACAATATTTGTTTCGACGAAATCATATGATTGTGCAGGATGTCTGAGAAAACACTGATTGATTATCATCATTCAGGGTTTCATTAATACCGCGCCGGTTAAAATGCAATCTCTGATGCAATAATTAAAACTAAAAAGGTTGTAGTGTCTCCTGAAAAAATTAATGCGTGCAGTTCCCACATGGGTCTCGGAAGCCGTAAAAACGTTTCCAAGTATTCCGCAATATACTTATCATTTTTCAAAAAGTTATAAGAGTTATCGGTGCCGGTTTAGGTATGTCACTGCATTTCTGAGTTTCCGGAAACCTACTTTCGGAGGGTTGTGACAATGTGATTCTGTTTTAGAAAGGGACATGATGTGTTTCTATTTTGAAAAGTATTTTGTGAAAGCAAATGACAAGAAATAAACAGAGTAAGTGTGAATATATGAGAAAACGAAAGATTAGTGCGCGTAATTAGGTCTTTGAGTTAAATATGCGATATTGATATAGTATGATGTACTAATGTATTCAGTTGCAAGGCTCCGGTATTCTTTACTTAAAAACATTTACTCTAATTCATGTTGTCAACATGGACATTTTTCGCTAACCATACATCATAAAAAAAATAGTTGAAATCACACATTGTGTACATTTTACTGCATAGCTGTCAATGATTTTTCTCATGAAAATTTAGTAAATGATAGTGTCCCTTTATTAGAAAAATTCCAGACCTATTCCGCTGTAATTAAAAATTCTGATACATCGTTTACGATTTCTCTGTATTCGCATATCTCACCTTTTAAATGCACATGAGATTTTGATGAAGTTTTACATACATATAAGACTCATAGAAATATATAATTAAAATAACATATCAGCTATAGATTTTTTTCTATTCAGGATATTGAAATGAATTCAGATGAGAAGTGGAGATTTTACTTTGACAGTTTTCTTCAACATAACATTTGAAAGCGCTACAGAAAGGTCTAGAAAAAACAGTAACTCATTTGACTTCACACAA
>OENT01002664.1:0-18949 GCA_900239685.1 Rotaria macrura
TATGGTGCCATCAATGTTCATCGTGCTTGATAAACTACCTTTAAACCTCAATGGGAAAGTTGATCGGAAACGTCTTCCTTTTCCTGATAGTGAGTTAATTGTGTCGTCGGAGATAGATTGTGATTTTGGAATAACTAGAGCGAATAAAGAAATCGAAGACATTATCAGGGAACTCTGGGTTGGTCTCTTGCACCACAATCGAATTACAAGGAACTCTAGTATATTCACTGTCGGGGGTCATTCCCTACTGCTCATGAAACTCTATTATCAATACCAGACGACTTTCCAGTTAGAAGCAAATACTGTTGCGATTGCTGATTTATTTCAATATTCTACTGTTGCTGATCATGCTCGTCTTATTCACGAAGCTATTTGCCTTAAAGAACCCCTGGTAGAATGTTGGACAACACTTCATCTTACTCGAGGTAGGAGCAGCCGGACCCACAGCCCATTGAACATATTTGTGTTTCATTTTAGGAAGGGCGACATTTGCTCAAGAGCGAATCTTTTTGGATGAACTAGTTCGTTTTCCTGATAAAAGAAATAATCTGATGTATGTCATTCCATTAGTCTATCGTATTTCTTCATTTGGTAATGGTCTTTCTATCGCTCGATTACATCGTGCACTACATAATGTCGTTAGGAAACATAGGGTTTTACGAAGTGCGTTGTATCTTGACACCGATGCTATTATTGTGCAGCACTGTCTTGATATTGATCCTGGAATTACTGGCCACGAAACCTATGGTTTTTCAGTAACAGATCTTGGCAAAAATGAAGAAATTTATGAAAGAATCAGGAGTATACTAAACAGCTCTGACTTGTTTGATTTAGTAAACGGACGCGTTTTGTTTTGTCATATTATTCGTCGCAATTGTTTCGATCTGTTACCATTCCATAATGAAGACATATTGACTCTGAATGACATGGTCATTTTTACAATCCACCATTCAGTGTTTGATGGAGCGTCGGCGTCGATCTTTCTCGGAGATCTTTCTCTCGCTTACTTAAATGATTGCTTGTTGCCGACTGATGATAATGTAGTGCAATGTATTGACAGTGGTGTACATGAGCGCTTGATGAATACGACACAATCACACAAATTCTGGCAGTCTCAACTGGAAGGCTACAGTATGAAATATCAATCAGCATTACCTGCAGATCGGATTTGTTTGTCTACTGATTCTCGATCCGGTCTCAAGTTTGTCACTCAGATCCGCTTCGACGATGATATTTCAAAACAATTTCTGGATTGCGCTATTTTCAATAACATGACACCTTTTCAACTAGCACTGAGTGTTTTTTATGTGTTTCTATTTAAATTAACTTATGAAAAAAATGATTTGTGTATCTCCTGTCTCCATGCCAATAGATACAGAGCAGAATTACAGAATATAATTGGCATGTTTGTTGCTACGTTACCATTTCGAATCCAACTAGATTCTCAATGGTCGTTTTTCGATCTTATAAAGCATGTTCAAGAAAAGTGTTTGTCAATTTTTGAACATTCTCATTACCCACTGCAACAAATCCTTGCTGATTTTCGTCTTAACTACTCGAATGTTGGTTTCCTTGATGTTTTATTTGAATTGCTTACTGTATCTCCAGATATCCACCAATTCAATTTAAATGAAGCAAGCTTAGAGCAGGTATTCGTTGAACAATTACATGAAGCTACATTATTCGATTTAGATTTCATATTTGTTTACAATCCGACCGCAGATAGTAACAAGTTGCTATGTAATATTTATGGTTCACGCGATGTGCTTGACCGGAGCACAGTAGAAAAGCTAGCTCAAAAATTCCAAAATATTTTTTGTCGATTGTTTACGATAAATTCTATGTCTACTCAGACAGATCAATCTATAATACCGATTAGCAAACTATCTTTTACTTTATCTGATGAAGCTGAAGAAATGCAATCAGTTATGTTCAGTTGCGACCCAAGTATTATCAATCAAGGTATGGAAATTTCTTTGCGCGAACCCCATCTTAGTATGATAATAGCCACTAAAGGATTATTCATCACAATTCATATGGAATTAGAGCATGAAACTCAATAGAGCAATTTGACCTTGTGCAGATATACTTGTCACATATGTGACGATTTTTATTGGATGAAAATAAAGGTATATCAAACTACAGGCCTCGCAGAAGACCCTAAAAATCAGGAAAAATTGTTCACGTAATAATTGAGTTACAACATAATTCAAAGATTACGTGGACAAGCTGTCCTGATTTTTTAGGATCTTCTGCGAGGCCTGAAATTATCTAGCATACTCTTTGAATTTTTCAAACGTTCTTATTGCAAAGGATGAACAGATTTTTCTTTTCAGTTTGGTTACGCTTCGAAAATCCTAAGAATGTGTGAATGAGATGTTTGGGATGCATTTGAGAGTCAGAATATAATGGAGGACGAGAGTAAAGGTGTGATTCAGTAATTTGGCATGAATGTCGTATAATATCATACTAACTGATAGATCCGAAACAGCGAATTTAAATAAATCCTATAGAAAAAATTAATTTGAAAAATGCATCCTGGTAGCACATCGTATGAGAAATCTAGGCAGAGTTTAATTGCGAGATATCTGCATGATTACTGCAGAATAAGCGAAAGACCCTTTCTTAGAAGGAGTTGTGGTACATGGTATATATACTTTTGAACTAAAAATGGTAACCGCTTATTTCGTCTCATTACAATACGTCCTATCACAATTCATCCCAATTCCTTTTTATCTCAGAATTTTACTTAGATCAGCCGTATATTTATTCAAAAAAGGCTTTATGTAAGTAATTAGTGCCGTGTCTAATGAATCATCGTAGTTAAAAAAGTGAATGAATAATGAATGGGTATTTATTTTGCGTTCTACACGTTTATCGATAGTGATTTTGTTTTTATCCTTTGATCACATTTATTAGACGTTTGTCCCATTTCAAAGAAGTTTCCAAAATAATGCAGAAAATACTACAAATGAAGAGTTCCAGAGTTCCGGGGATGACTTGTGGATACATTTTTCGGGCTATTTTTACACAGAACATGAAATAATAGAAGAATGGCGTTTACTTTGTCATAGACATCAAAAATTTAGAATTAAATCAACATTTTGCTTGTAGGCATGGAATATCTGTGAATATAAAAGACTCGTCCAGATAGAATAGTGTCGTCGAAGGATAGGATCATGTATGAACAATCTTAACGGAATCAAGCACCATTCTATTACTACACTTACAAAATTCATCCACTGTAAGCAGTCTAGATTCGCAGTTGATATTGAATGACTTAGCGCAGATGAACAACTAGAGCCTCAGGAAACAGCTCCGACTCTCGAGAAACCCCTTTTGTTTCTACTTGTGAGACAATCTGGACAATCCTTAAAGTTTTCGACTCGGGACATTCAGGACCGAGACAATCTGAATAATTTTAGCATGGACGATCGGAATTGAGCATAAGCAAAATATTTTTCGCGCACGACTATGCGAAAAACCGAAGAAGCAGAAAAATTAAGATGAATCCGATTCACGATCCAAAATAGTAGTGCTGTCTTAGAATGTCAACATTATTGAAAAATCACTAACTCAAATTAATATGAAATTGAAAATGAAAATGACCGCTTGAATTTATTGAAATAAGCTTTATTTCATAATTTTCTAATGAAAATGTATAGTCAACATTTGAGACGAAATGTAAAGGGAGGAATTATAGTTGGGAGAAACTGTAAAGGAACGATCTGTATTGGTACCACTCAAGCAGGTGCTCGGTTTCAGCTTACTGATAACTGATTCCACCGACACTGTAACAACTGATGACGAACAGCACTGCAATTTCATTCCCATTAGTGTTACTAGAGTGACATTGAACATCACTGATATACTTCCATTACCTGCACAATGCGTTTTACCGAGCATTGCCTATACATATCCCGATGTTCAGCCAATTATTGACGCTCCATCAATGCTTATTTTCATTACTTTAGTTTATATAAGGAATACTATCACTGCATCTGCCCATGTGAAAAAAAATTGGGGGTAAAATCTGATTAAAATCGATTTCCACTATGATTAAAAATCGATTATAATCATACACCTTTAATCGATTATTAATCGATGACGAATTGATTCGTAATCGATTGAAAATCGATTATAATCGAAGAAACAGTATTTTGCTTTACTAATCAATTAAAATCGATTAAGGCTGATTTTAATCGATTCCCAATCGATTAAAGGTGTATGATTTTAATCGATTTTTAATTGATTCAGAATCGATTTTAATTAGCCATCATCAGTTATAATCAATTCACCAATTTTTCTGCAATACCACTGCTAACACCAACTACTGTATAATTTTATCTCTTTTCAATCAATCGCAAATCAGCTAAAACGTGATTGAAACTCACTGTAGTAGCTTAAGATTCATATTAGGAACTAGGTATGAATCAATGCCAAAGCAAAACTGGGAGGTGGGTATCTATAAAACTGAACTCATTATCAAATAAATAGGGCTACCCTTTGTAAATAATTATAAAGTATATAAAGCGAGGAGTGCAGTAATTATGCGGGAATGCTAGTTAACTAGGTACCAGTCCCACCGAGTATCTACTTAACTGATCTGTGATTCAATCGATAGTTAGTAACTTCATTACAGTAATACATTATATTACCTAAGCTTGATAATCAGTTGACTTATGTGGATACCCAGTCTAATTGGGTACCAAGTTGACTGGCACTGGTGCATACCTATTAGCAACGTATTATCAACGAAACAATTACTTCTGCTATACTTGATTCTCAATGCACAATATAGGAATTATCTTAGTTTTCAAAAGAATATTATCCTAAAAATTTATCAGTAGAGCGAAAAGCGTATTATAATACAACTTTTTCTTCGGAGAAACACATACTTCCTTCCTTCATGTAAAACGAGCTCACGTCATATTTCATTTTGACAAAAAAAAGGAAACAAAGAACAAAAAGTAATAGTTTTTAGGATCAGACTCAAATTTTATCGTGTTCCAGCTCAATAGATGAAAAAAACTAAAAAAATCCTTTCTAAGATTCGCAGAGACATTTCATTAAATTGGTGCTCAGTAGACAGGAAAAACGAAAAGCAACATTTTCTAAGACGGAAACCAAGTTTCCTCATATTCTAGTGGAATAGATGGAAGCACACAAAAGCTAAAGGGATTTTAGACTGAAATGCAACTTTCTTGGTATTCTACTCCAAAAGGAGGAAAACATAAAAAACAAATGTTTCTAATAAGCGAAAGACATATTTCGTCGTATTCTAATTCAATACATTGAGAAAACGGAAAGCAATAGTTTCTAAGACGACAAACAGAGTTTTTTCATAGTCTAGTTCAATACATGGAGAAAATGAAAATGAAGTCTTTTTTTAGACTGAAAAGCAACTTTCTTAATATTCTAGTTCAATAGAAGGGAAAAAATATAAACAATAGTTTCTAAGTATTAAAGAGAAAATTAATCATGTTCTAATTCAATAGATCGAACGAAACAAAAATAATTGTTTCTAAGATGCAAAGGAAAATTTCGTCATATTCTAGTTGAATACATGGAGATACTAAAAGGTAGTAGTATGTAAGACTGAAGACCAAATTTTTTCATATCCTAGTGGAATATGTGAAATGAAAAACTATATTTTCTATGATTCGACAACATGTTTCCTATTGTTGAAGTTGAATGGATGTATAGAACCAAAAAGGAGTAGCTTTTAAGATGCATAAGCAATTTTTCTGATATTCTACCTCAAAAGATGGTAAAAACAAAAATAATACTTTCTCACACTGTAAAGCAAGTTTCATCATAATCACCATCACCTACAGCAACGTCGACGCCTTTTATAATGGATGTAAATATTAAGGTGATTCGAATTCTATTCTGAGCATCACATGATTTTAAAGGAATCCTTTGTTTTTGATTATAATCGATTCCACAAACTAATCTATTTTGGTGGAATATAATTAATAAGAATCGGTTTTAAAGAAATCTCATGTTAGTGATTATAATCGATTACAGAATTTAATTCCTTTTCATGGGTTGTAATCGATGTGACTTGATTTTAATCGAGAAAATAATAATCAACTCATGATTAAAATTGATTATAACTGGAAATCGATTCTACTTGATTAATAAAAAATCGAAGACAATCGATTAAATTCACTTTAATCAATTTCAATCGGCTGTAGAGAAAAAAATCGATTATAATCTAGGAGAAAACCTTGATTCCTAATCAATTATTGATATAAATCGATTAAAATCTTCAATTAAATCGGAAATAATCATAATTCCTAGATTTTCATCGATTATTTATATGTGAAATCGATTAAAATCATGAATATTTGATTTTTCGCTTGAGTTTTTTTACATGGGATGATGGGCAGAAAAACATGAATGTGTTTTCATTGGATGGAAGCATCTTAGTTTAGCAATACCTCTTCTTTTCTTCTGTAGGATTTTATGCAAACTGAAATCTGGCAAGCGAATAAGTTAACTACTCCTTTTATATTTCGACAGGATATACACCACTTTCGCGTTTATTATAATCATTCTGTCTGGAACACCTTTCCGCAGTGTTTCTATACCTATTAATTATCTAATTCCTTATTTAAAGTTAAGTTTTGTTTGTTTAACAGAAAAGTGAAAGTTGATTTTCAGAATTGACGTCTCTTCGCTCCTTTTCGGTGGAGAATTCGTATTACGCAGGGATTTAAGAGAAGAGGAAAGTAGTTGGTTTCTTCTTCTTTCTTGGTCCTCAATCGCTTTTTTCAATACAACTATTATGCAGTTCGAAAATAGAGAAGAAAGTAATTGGTGACTTTTATTTTTATTTTCGAATTAAAGGTTTTTGTATTCGTGAAGTTAAATTGCATTGACGCATATTATAGAATCGATCGAATTTTCTTAAGCGGCTGGTTTGGTTGCGTTTTAATAACGATGAACATTGCTAACGGCTTACATGTTTGTCTTCATGAAAGATATTAGATGGCTGTGAATGTATATCTCATTCATTTCTAAATCAACACTTTTTACCAATACCCATATTCTACGAACGAAAGTTGAGATAGCAGCAGTTATGACACAATAAGCCTTCAGGTGTCAAGTAACTTTTGAGAAGCTACCATTCTCTTCAGGTAAATCAGATGGAGTAGTATTTTCATAGCACAGATTTGTGAATTGCGTCGAATAGTTTCAACCCAAACTGAAAGATAAGTTTCGGATTCTCAAAAACATCCCCAATGAAAACATGAAAAGTATTCGAAATTCTATCATTTATTCCATCGTCGAATACCTTGGTATCTCTTCTGAACAATACGCTAAAACAATCAACAATGTGTGTGATAACGACGAAAGAAAATTGACGCTCAAGGGGAAGACTCCACATTAGAAAATTTACGCAATTATGTATTAAGAATAGAGCAGGCAATGACATTAGTAAGTGAAGGAGCCTTTAGCAGAAAAATTATAGCTGGGCTAAATGCTAATATTCTCATGGAAGTGTCGACTAACTCTGCTATTTTTCTTGAGGGATATAAGTAAAAGCACAAAACGCGTATATTCTAGCAAAATCTGTGTGCCAGTGTTCCACTGGACGCTGATATCCGAATAGTTAATACGAAGTAAACCAATGTGTGCAGTGAATGGTTGGTGCATCTGGGATGTTCAGTGCCAGTGAAATCACCATTAGTGTTTACACTAGAATAGGACATTCCTAAACTTAAATAACAGGATCCAAAGAGACACTTTTAAGTTACTCTATGTTGTACCCAAACTTATTCCTTTCAGAGAGAAGTGATAGAAATTTAATTTGCAGACATGGGTGTGAGTGATTAAAGTGCAGAATCATAAACGCTCGTGCCAGTCATAATTTCGAACTTTTTTCTATCATTTTGATAATGTCGTCGAAAAAGGGAGAATCTTTTGTAGAATTTTGGTGCACAGTTTAAATTGCAACGAAATTTTTTAGAAATATTTCCATGGATTTTTTTCTTTTTTACCTTCGCAGAGGAGTCTTTGAACAGAAGTTAATCTTCAATAGTTTTTGCCAAAAAGAAAGATTAACTTGCAGAAACTAATCAATAAATTTGTAGAGCAATAATTCGTCAATTGAATGAGCTCAGGGCCAGATTCTAAAAGAATTTTTAGGTGCATTATGATAATCAACAAAATCGTCGAATTAAATCTGCACATCTTTATATTGTTGGGTTCTGAAAAATATGCATTATAGTTATAAACACTAATATAAACTTGATTTATCTGTAGATGTGCAAGACCAAAAGAATATGAATCATCAATCAAAACTAAACGGTACTTTATTGCAGCTATAAGCGTAGCTGCTTGCGTAGTTTTCAATGAAATATTGATATGCAGACGGAATTGTAATCTTAAGCACGGACACAATAAGGTATTAGATCGCTTTTCAATTGAGGCTATTGCTATTATATCAGTTCTGAAAATTGAAAAATCTATTTTTGTGTGAATTTCGACTTCTTTTTTGTTGACTGTTGAAGAGTCTCTCTAAAACATAGTACTGAGTCATTGGCTTCTTGCGCATGAAGTGAAACTTTTTGAATTTTTTTGGATCATGAATGTAAGCATAGAGTTCGAGTAAGAAAGTTTTAAAAACTTTACAACGTCTAAATAGGTGTCACTGTCCTATGTCCCAGTCAACACCTCTTGTTCAATTTCTCTATCTTAAATGATAGATAGTTGAAACTTTTAGGGTTGACACTATTCGATGATTTGATCATTTCACTAGACAAGAACTTTTCTGCCCGAACTTGTCATAACATCAAAGTGTTTCTGAAGGAAACCAACAGTTTTTCAATTTTGGACGCTGAATGTTTCCGACAAGACGCATGATTTGATTATCATATCTATATCCGTAGAACCATCATGGCTGAGTGGTTAAGTTGTTGCACACGTGTTAGCAAGGTACTGTGCTCAATTACATAGCTAACCAATATGCAGGATACACAAAAAAACATCAATATAGAAGTCGGAATACAATGGCTTGTTTCTTGATCATAAGCCTAAAAATTAGTGAGCGTTGGACGAAACGAGTGCAGATATCATGGCGTGTAAACAGAAAAAGATGAAAGAACCCGATCGTATATGAATCCTAATAGTAGCCGATCCCAAGAGGTGGAAAATTATTATATTATGACTATTATTATATTCGTTAGAGCCATCTTTTAACATACTACTCTTTCGAAAGAATTCGAAGAATTTGACTCTACAATTGACCGCTAAGTATAGAGGTCCAGAGATAGTAGTTTTACTTCTCCTCCAATTCTAAGGCTTAAGTATCACAAAATTAAGGATTCTGGCTATGGGAACAATACATTTATAATATTTTCAGGCTGAACTAACAAAAAATGATCTGTCAATATTGACCCCACAGTTTTAGAATCGATGGATTTTTTAAGTCATTTCTAAACATATTTTTTCTATGGCACAAATACCGATTCTATCTATTCCGAATCTTACGGACATACTTGGGACACGAAAGATCTTGACGATTCAATCAGAATTCATGCCGTAAAATTCGATAGGTTCAACAGAAAATCAAGCTACATACGAAAAATATCGTGAAATCAAGGATGAGACAGTTCCGATTGAGATAGCCCGTGAATGTCTTAGTTTTCGCAGAATTTTTCGAAGAATCCCTAAGCCCACAACATGGTCTTTTGTGATGAGATGAATCTCAATCAATTAAGGAAAGCAAACTTCCTCTATCTCGGATACAGTGGAGATACAACGAATGCATAAAATGTATTTAAAATGCTGAGGATACACTTCTATACAATCAAGATATTTGGAAATTTTTACGAAAAACGAAATGTAGCTGCATGAGACCAGTGTTGATGAAGAATCTTGATTTTAACTATCGAGAGATTGGAACGTTTATCGTCATTTCTTCAACACTGGATGTCTCACCTAAGGAATTGTAGTGAGTCTAAGCTCAGAAAAATACTAATTCTCATTAAGTAGTGAGTGGTGCTTCTACTTGTCGGAAGTTTGCTTTTGTCTAAAAAATATCTTTCTCAGCTAACAGATACATGGATCAGTTCGCACCAGCCATAGTCTAATATTGAGTTTTGATCGAAGTTGGACTTGGTTTACGTCACAATCTATTTTACGGGGAAAATGCTTAAGATATTCCATAGAAAATTTTCCAAAAACCATTTCATTCTCTAATTATTTAAGGGTGTCAGAATATTCATTTGGCAAAAAGTCATATCTTTTTTGATTTTTTACTACATGCATACCTCAGCAAAAGAAGTATCTGTTTGACTTAAACTGTTGAATATTCATGCATTTTGATCCGGTGTTCTTATCGTATAACAATGAGTTCAGATGAGAGAAATTTGGTCAGATTTATCAGTACTGCCAAGGATACAAAAATAATTAATTTTTCGGTGTCCAATAGACATATACATGTGTGTGTGGAAACTCGGTTTTTTTATTCAGGTATACCTATCTCTGATGGGAAACAGTTAGGTGCTCTTACTGCCTCAGTGAAAAATTTTAGGCGAAGCAGTTTTTAAAAATTTGAAGTTTATGTTTTACTATACAGATTTTTTTCTTGTGAACTTTTTCTCTCATCATTTTTCTGAAAGATTTTTCCTGCAAACTTGATTGTTAAAGCCAAGTGATATAGTGTTTTGTGAATGGCAAACAGTTCTGCAGGGTAGGCTTGATTGATTATTTTGCCACGAATAATTGATGAGAAAATAATCAACTGAATATATGATGTGTATTCAAAAGTATGACTCTATTTTCGAAAAATATTCTTCTCTATTTGGAGATGCCCTGTTCGCTAATAGGCAAACAATTGCTGTATCTTTTGAAAGGGATTCTTCTAAAATCCCCACCAGCTATCATGTGAATGGGAATAACACATTATTTCGTTCACAACAAACAAGAACTTTTTATTAATGCTTATGATCATTTACAAAAAAGTGGTTAAAGTAGAGAATACGATGGCATGCCTACAGTAAATGAAAGAATAGTCCCTGCGCTCTGTCATAGAACACAAATCATTATCGAAAAAAAAACATACATCATGGACATTCTTAAAATGAACAGACCTTTCATTATTTTTTCACCAGCTGTTGCTAGCATCCATATTGATGAATTCCCATAACTGAAAGATCAAGAAATTGATTTCCTATCATCCGTGAAACTGATTCGTTTGTATTTTGATATATGATCGATAGCGTAATCTGAAATGGCGTTTCCTACTGTTTTGACAAAGTTTTCGGCAGATTTTAATATTTAATCTCGATCTTCCAAATGGTTTTGGTTAATGGCTTTGTCACTTTTCTTGATACAGTGTGATTGCAATAGTTGAATTTTAATATCCCATGACGAGACATTGTAAAATCAACAATATTTAATTCGTATACCTTTTGAGAGCCAATCGTCTGAAATAGGAACCATGCATATGTAAACAACAGTCTCGAGCAAGAATAATCTCCGTATTAACAAAGTGATGGATACGTTGGATTTTTTTTTGTATTTTGAACATCAACTTATGGCTTTTTCGGCTTAAATGTTCCTTCTGTTTTATTTGTCTATGTCATCTACGTAATGTGGAATAGGCATGAGTATTTCGAAAATTCGACGATGGCACATACTGTGTCAAATGAAGATTTTATATCATCAACGTTCAATGCAGTATCACTTTTATCTTCTTCTTGACAATTAACATTGCAATGGTCATATTCATCGAAATCCAGTGTTACAATATGGTCGATTAGCAGTTCTATTGAATTTAACAGTTGGCTAGACAAGAAACGATTGATCCGCCAGCTCATAATATTTGAACAATAGTTTAATCTGAGTAGTTTCTAGATATTTCTGACGCATCACATTGTTAAACATGTAAGGAATATTCTTAACATGTATTATATATTTGTTGAAACACCTTAAGTCATCGATTTAGAGATCGTGAATGTTATTAAATTATTTATTTCGACCACCATGGTCTATTTATGAGCCGAAAGAGGGAACTAATATACGAATACGAGAGAGATTGATATCAGGAAAACAAAGAAAAAGTGATTACAGCGACTCGGAGAAAGAAGAAAGGATGAACACACAGAGATGCAGAATACATATTGTTAGTATAAGAAATCAGGATAAAATAAAGAAAGCATAGAGAACACACAAGTCGAACGAGATATTTAATTCTCAGAGAGCATTAGCACTAGATTTGTTTTGAATTCATAAGAAAAAAATTTGAATAGTGAAACTGGGGTTTTCAGCGTTCCTGCTTTCAAGAACGGGAACGCACAAGTGCCAGCCCTAAGCGAAGCACACGTGTCAAAGTTTCGGAAACTATTTCACAAATAACTTTTTACTAAGGCACTAAGAGCAACGTCTGATTCACACCTGAGATGGGTATGCCTGACTTAACTATTCCACATGATTTTCATTAATATTTTCGGGACAAAAATTGGGGACCTTCCCTTATTAGTGAGTAATAAGTTCTAGCAATTGGCAGGCCTCACTGATGACCCGTCATGGGTGGGAAAATCCCAAGGCCCTGCTGCTTGGTACGAATGTATTTGTATTTCTTCTCGACTGAGGTTTGGATTTGGGTTTGATCTGAAATTACCCAAATCTGATGAGACTTTGTAAGATAGACTCCTAGAAGGGAAAAATAATCTCAATTCTTATAAATTGATATGAAATTGTTTAGTTTTGGGATAGATTTTGGTTTAGGTCTTGGATTTGGTTTCAGTGTAGCAAGACTACAAAGCTGGACTCATGTTAGATTGAAAACATATCACCAATTTCGAATCCCAAATCTAAGTCCAAGCCTCAAAGATTTGGTAACAAATTTCAAATCCATAGAAGATTTGTTGCACCCCTACACGAAATTAGCAGGTGATAGCGTTTGTCAAAGTAACGCGACACTTCGCTGATCTAGTTTTTCAAAAACGTTTTTCTACATAGACAGATCCAAACGCGTTTTCAGGTTTAGGTTTTTGAACTGATTACCCACTTGAACTTTTACCTGAAAAACTTGGGTTTCAACAAAAAAACAGAGTATTCAAATTTTCGAAAGTAGTACATTGAATTTTGTTGCCCAGAATTTTTCTAAACAACGGCTGAATGACTAACCATTCGATATAGAATTCGATTCTTTACAAAACGGTCTGCTCAATTTTTGCTCTCGACGTTCTGGACAGCTTCTAAGCTTTTGCATAGCTTCTAACGTACTACACAATTAATGGGCTCCCATTTTAATAAGGCAACTTGATTTTTAATATAGAATGTATGAACCGTACTAATCAATATGTATGAACATTAAATAGTACCGAGCACGTTAAATGCCTAAAATTTGGTCCCCACAAACACTGTCAAAACGTTATGTTTATTGTTTGCAATTTTTATCTGAGCAAAAATAGTTTTAGAAAATTTTGTTACTGCAGAATGCCCGTATGATGCTCTAAAAAATTGGTTCGTTGAGCTTTCCATTTAAAGAAATACTTTCTCCAAAACCTTCCGCTTTACAAATGGTCCTAGATAAAAAGCCTCTTTTTTGTCTCAGCATTACTTGATTACAAAACCCGTTCGAGAAACCGCAAGATCTAAAGAGACTAAATCATTCTTTCAACATGAACCGAATATAATGAGCTGTATGGAATGATGTTTCAACGGCCTTAGTAGCTCACATGCCTTCCGAGATCAGTAGAAACCCACGCGACAAAAACGTCACAAACTTAAGCTAAGACAAGTGAATACATCACGGTTATCAAAAGGTAACCTAGACGAGAAAAAATTATTTAGTTGGCTTTCAGCGTTGGAAACCCATGACAATATGTATGAGCAGTTCATACACACTACTCTGTTTCTAAACCACAGAAATAACGACATGAATAACGATATAAATTCTCATAAGAGCAGATATTTTACTAAAGACGTTCAGCACGAAGTACGTACAATCATTTCGAATAAAGGATTCTTTTCAAAGGATATCCTTACAGATTCATGCGGTACCTACTCGAATTTAGCCCCTTCATCTGATCATTAACTCTTTTATATAATTCAAGACAAATAAAAAAAAGATTTCAGAAATGCATGACGTGCAATAATATAGTCCTCCTTGGTCCACTTTTAAGAGTTACTCCCGGCACTGATACATATTTTTTCAAAAAACACTCTTATACTGACTACCTACTAACCTTACACCATACGATATCGTTAAAAACCAAAAATTGTTTTTAAGGCCAAGCCTCGCACGCACAATATCGTATTTGGTATGACCAACAAGCTCGGCTTCATTATGAATCATCACATACTACAATCTACAATATGCCTTTCGTATATCGCCTCGGTCTAGGTAATACTCTATCTATCAAACAACTTTTTCAAGCTCTGAAGGATGTTGTCATCAAACATCAATCACTACGCACATCACTCGTCTTCGATAACGACAAAAATATGCTCGTCCAACGAATCATTGAGTCAAGCAGCAATACTCACAAGTTATTTGAATTTGTTGAAAGCACATTCCAAACAAATGACCAATTAAATGAAACGATACGCAATGAACGCCGTGATTCTAAGCATTTCGATCTTGTTAAAGGTCTTGTCTTTCGATGCCACATTGTTTACTATGAACGAATTCCATCCAATAGTCTTGCACATGAAAACGATGTAATCATTTTAAATTTTCATAAGGCAGTATTCGATCTTGTATCGATGAATATATTTCTTCGTGATCTCAATGAAGCTTACACCACAGGCCGATTAGCAACAGAAGATGGCACTAATCTACGTTATCTAGATTGTGAGTACAAATATTTCTTTATTTTCTCGTTTCGAAAAAATGGGCAGCTATGAAACCTAGAGTTTTTTAATGCTTCAAATGTAATTCAAATGGTATCGTATATCTGAAGTTTAGTCGCGCGTCAGCTTAAATCAAGTAGAGATAGACGTAGCCAGCGGGATGGATGAATCTCAAAGCTAAGCATTGCGAGCGAGTCAAATTCACATATAGACATTCACGAAATTCGATTCTTCAGTTCAGTTCAATGAACGGCTAGAACTGAGAAAAATTTGAATTATAGTAGCTTAGTAGTTTCAGAAATCGGCTTGGACGAAAGAATCCATTTTTTGAATCCATTTCCCGACTAGTTATATGACTGCACAAGTCCCAACTTCCAAGGAGAATCATTCCGATGATCGCAACAGATCGGAATGCAGTCGAAAGCACAAGGTTTCTAAAGATCGACGAAATTTAAAAGAAATCCTTGAGATAGAATGATTATCGCCGTCATTTTGTTGGATATTATCGAATCATACTGTAGAGCTTTGACGGAATCCCACACGAGCTTTTCGATCATTTCTAGAAATTTCATCAAGTACTAATTGATACCTAACTAAAATAAAGGACTCATCTATTGGATGCGGTATCTTTTTCATTCATCTGGGCAGAAATATGCCGGCATGCACGCGTCCAATACATTCCAGGACGAAGTCATACCCAATTTCTCTTTGTTCCTTCTATTAAATCAAGTGACACCAAACTTGACTAGATTTGTCAAACTTTGAACGTGCCTTTACCTATTACTATCTAGATGCTGACATTGAACAGCAAATGCCGATGACAGTGGCTAGTATGTTTTGGCTTGATATTCTTCATGATTACAAGATTGATCAGCCCATGAACATACCTTTTGATCGACGTCGACTCTCTAATGAACACCGAAGTGGTCGCGGAACATCCGCCTCTTTTCATTTTGGTAGAAAACTCTCACGTGATTTTTTTGCTTTCGCATCATCAAACAACACGAGACTTGAATGCCTAGCTCTAGCGTGCTATTATGCTTTCTTATTCAAGTTGACAAATGGAGAAAATGACTTATGTATTGGAATGAACACAAACGAGCGACACAAAGAAGAATTGATGTTAGTAATTGGCACGTTCATGAATACTATCCCTTTACGGTGCCAACTTGATCCTATTTGGTCTTTCGCCCTGCAGCTTGATCATGTTCATGAAATGATGACAAACTGTTTGAAGCATTCTTATTTTCCTGTTCAACGTATTCTTGCTCAACATCCAAACACCTCAAAAGCTGCATTCCTTGATACACTTTTTGAATTTCAATCGACTGCAACTAAGGACAACCGAAACGAAGTGATTCTTGGTGATTGTCGTTTGTTTGCTTTACCTAGTTCAATGAATATTAGTGAAGGTGAAGTTGCACATACATTCGATTTCTCACTCTCTATTCAACATGATCTGGACGTTAATGAATTTATATGCACAGTTAGTGCAACACTTGACTTATTTCATCCAACAACAATTCACGAAATCACTCAACGATTTCATTCGATGCTAGAGATATTGTTTCAATCGACTAGCGACCAGATCAAAAAACCAATGTATGAACTATCACTTGTATTACCGAATGAAAAGTTACTTATGCAAACAGTCAACAGTACGGAACTGCGATTTCCGTCTATTACCTGTCTCCACCATGAATTTGTCTCTCAACAGACGAAATTTCCACAAAAGCTCGCTGTTGAACTCGATCAGCAATCTCTCACGTATGCCGAGTTTTTATATTGCAGTCAACTCTTGTCATTGAATCTATTAAATGAACATCATATTGTACCAGGAGAAATCGTTTGTCAATGCGTTGAGCGAAGTCTGTCAATGGTAAGTTGAGTATGAAATTGCTTATTCACATCGCTTGAATATTCATGTTCTGTAGGTTATCGGTATTATGGCGATTGAAATGGCGGGAGCTGTCTATTGTCCATTGTCACCTAGAAATCCACAATATCGTTCGCATACAATTTTGACTCAAACTCGAAGCCGTCTCGTTTTAATTCATTCGCTGACCAAATCTGATTTTTATGACAATCTTACGCTTCTCAATATCGATTCAACATTGATCAATTATAACATGATTTCTGATGTTGATGCTAATATTAGCCGACTTTCAAATATAACACTCACATCTGAAAGCATTGCCTACATTATTTTCACAAGTGGCTCGACTGGAACACCGAAAGCAGTGAGTTTTTCTAAAGGAAGAAACATCATAATTAAAACCTCGTGTAGTTTGATTTACTTGACTTTTTCGTCAAGTACTTTAGAATATACTGAGATTAATAAATGTTCCTCTATATACTTTATAATAGTTAACTATGCTTCAATCTACTGAGAGATATTTTAATAAAAACGAGGAGTGACTGTTTTTATGGCCTCTGAGTGTCAAAAAAAATAAGTAGATTTAAGCGAGAAATAGTAGTAAAAATAGATGCATTTCACACGATTACTTACCCATTAATCGAAATGACAAAAGACGGATCATACAAACTGTTATGTTCAAAGATAGAAAAATATCGACATACGAGTCTGTCAAATCTGATTGGATTCTATTCCTGTAAGAATTCTTATATGAAATTTTTACTTAGCGTGCCTAAGTACAACAACCGTAGTTGCCATGCCCTCAAAGATGTACTATTGAACCTGTATTAATTGACAAAAGAGAATGATAGAATAACAAATTGTAGCATTTTTCAGGCTACTATCGAGTTCAAATACTAAGTGTTTATTGAAAGTGTTATTAACATTAATAATTCATAGCAAAACTCCATCGATCAATAGATTTGAAGAGAACGAAGCGTCAATAAAACTATTTTAACTTATGATTTAGAGTTATATGATTTTAAAATAGTGAAAATGAATTAGTTAATATCCTTTTAACAATTGTTATTAATCGTTTGAGTCATGTGTGGTGAATATCATACCTCAAGTATTTTAACCGTCCATTGATCTGTTAATATTTAAAACTAAATTAATATCAATTGAGCTAACATCAGATTTCGAAATATTTTAATGTACTCTGAAGCATTTCAAGGTACTTGAAAGTAGATAATTATGATGTTTCGTTCTTCGTTCTTCTATTTTTCATGTTCATCGGCTTTGTCGATGTTTTTCATTCGACAGGTTCAAATTCGACATAGGAATTTAATTGGATGCGTTCAATCTCTCAGTCATATTGAGCTTCTGAATCACCATGATACTATTGTGCAAATGGCAGAGTGTTCATATGATGTTCACGTTCAAGAAATACTAGGTACGTTCATGATTGGAGCCACTCTGATTATGCTTCATCCGCAAGGCAATCTGGATATGGATTATGTACTTCGCATATTGTACGATAAGCAGATTTCATATATGCAAAGCGTTCCCGCTTATCTCAGTAATATTTGCGAGTTTTCAACGAAATACAATAGACGAAAAGTGAATAGTTTGCGTAAACTCGATGTTGGCGGTAGGTGATGTCTTACTTTGGTTAAAAGTTGTAAGACTGAATGCTTTTTTAGGGGAGGTTAGTACAGTTCAGCTGCTTAAGAACTTATACAGCCATGTGCTCGAAGATACTCATGTATGGAATTTATATGGTCCAGCAGAAACGACAATCGATTGTACAGCTCATTTTGTCGATGTAACAGTTGACACAGAGAGCATTCCGATCGGTGTACCACTTCCGAATTATCGCTGTATGATTCTGAATGAATTCTTGCAACCGTGTGCCGTAGGTCAAGATGGTGAGCTTTTAGTAACAGGAGTAGGTGTTTTCGCTGGTTATCTTGAACGCGATGATTTAGCAGCAAATGCATTAGTTTGGATCAATGGCGAGCTATTTTATCGAACTGGTGATCTTGTGCGAATGGATGGCTCAGGCCTTCTTCATTATAGAGGTCGTAAAGATCATCAAATCAAACTAAATGGACAACGAATCGAGCTTGAAGAAATCGAGCGATGTCTGCTCGACACATCTATTACTGCGTGTGTTGTTATTAAATGGAATAATGATTATCTAGTAGCTTATGTCGAAAGTTCTCATATGAAGGAAAAGGAGTTGTATGAACACTGTCGATCACATCTACCTCCTCA
>OENT01002665.1:0-18940 GCA_900239685.1 Rotaria macrura
GTCTGAAATATTTTCGAGTGGACCAAAAATAAACAAACATTTTGTGCCAAAACTTTCCGACCACCCGTTAGTGAAGAAAATGAAATGGTATTCCTTTGACCATATAAAAAAGCATTCAATATTTGGTCTGTTACATTACCAGTAGATAAATTAAAATGGTTAGATGGGGTTTCAAATTTTCCAGCACTTTTCAAAACTTTTATGTGTAAAAATGTTAAAATTGACGAAAAAAGACGTCGCGGTAGATCAGCAAAATCTAAAAAAGCGTTAGTAATTCAATAAGTTTTTGTTAATTGTAATTCGACCTTTTTTAATGAAATACATTATTAAAAAACTGAGCAAAATTTAATTTGATATTGAACAAACATGAATTAAATACTGAATCTTTTCAAATTAATTACAGGATTTCTTGAATTATATACTGAGCAAAGAGCAATTTTTTAGTAAACAAAAACTACTGAACATATGATAAAATTTATTGAACATTGATAATAATATAATGAATGATTAAATGCTAGCCTTTATTTAATATTTTTGGCTATTGTTTATTGTAAGTGCTTATGTTCTAATCTCCTCCTCTTTATTTATTGGATGATTTTCGACAACTTGGTACTGATACTACTATAAAAAACATTCTTTTTATTTTTGATTTCCTTGCTTAAAAGTATTCAACTGGCCTAAGAATGTAGCAATGCCAATACGGTATTTTGGTATTGGTACTCGATGTGGGGTGTGAGTGAAAATATGGTTGGCGGTGTTCAGCTTCTTTGTCTGGGACCAGGGTATCGATAAGTAAAAGATTCACGGCAACAGTCACATGGTCAACTCCACGAAAGCGATCGACCTCACCCACATCCAGCCACATCCTCTCTCTAAACTGTTTACTTAATTTTTTGTCAAACCTAGTCATCACTCCGTACCCAGGCAAGCAAAAAAATAGGAAGGACGCCCAACATGACTAGTCTGAAGCGTCAACACTACTTGCCAGGTCTCGTCTGAAACATCTAGCTTACCCATCAAGACGGGCTGCCTGTAGGCCCAATGTCTTGCAACTACGTCATGACTAGTCGAAAATTCCGCAATACCCGTCGGGTCCAGTCTGCTTAGTCTCCTTAATGATCCCTGACTAGTCTGCATATTAGAAACGATTAAATGAAGGTTGAAGAAACAAGGATTCAAACATTCTACCCGACAGTATATGGTAACTGACGGATATTCAGACGGAAAATCAGATGCTAGCCAAAGACTAGCGTCGATAGCGGTTGTCTAAGAAACAGCCTCATGGCTGTTAATCTGACATATAATTAAAACTAGTTGGAAAAGTCTCGATTAGTTTGGAATACTTTCTAATAATTATGCTGACTAAGTAGAACTGTTGTGTATGATTTTCATTACTACTGCGTTTCCGAGAAAGTGCTGACTAATTTAATCTAAAATAGCCTGGAATTTTTAAAAGATCCGTTTCTCTCTGTTTAATTGTCAGAATTTCTCATTTCGACTACTATCAATCGAACTTGACTAAAGAGCGAGTAATATACGGAAGTTTTTTAGTATCTTTATACTTGTTTAGCATGACTAATACATAATTAAGAGAATTTAGGATATGAAGTAGGTGCTGGAATAGTAATCATACCGTTATAGGTTTCAAGTAAGTGTCAACACTCACCATTATTCAGAAAATAAATTAGAATTTAAGGGGTCAAAATATGCCGCCCCTTGATATTTAGATCTTTTCAAATCCGATATGTGCAATCTATTAGTTACATAGGAAATAGTTTTTTCCTCTTTATGACTGATGGTTAAACTAAGCCTTTCACATGATGGTCATGAAAATGAGCAACACTTATACAAGCGAATTTGAGCATCCATGCAAATTTTTATCAGAATTTGTTTTTACTATAACTAAAATCAGTCTGCGAATAAAAACGAATTTGCAATTATTTATACTGAAAATACTTGAGTACATTGGAGCGAAAAAAGAATGAGATTAAATCACGGAATACAATATTTAGTTCGAAACGACATTTATCAATCTTTATCATCGAAAATAAATTAAGTTGAATGAAATAAATTCAAAAAATAAATTTATAAAACCTGAAATGTTTTGTATCAAATACTAATGTATCTTAAATTGAATTCTTAGTATCATAGGTTTTAATAATGATAAATTGAACCAAACAAATTCAATTTATCTTTGAATTTCGATTCCGAAAATTGAAACCAAAAGTAAACTTGGACTTTTATCGGAAAAAATAATACCTATTAATTTAAAGCTATTTTTAATTTATTTTTTAATTTAACAACAATCGGATATTTTTAATGCGAATCGATTCAATGCACTTTCTCTAGAAATCGAGAAAAAATAGCACCTACCCAATCGAAATAAATTTTAAAATTATTTAATTTTGTCTGAGTAATTATCATTCAGTGAAAGTAGCTTTTATTCATATTAACAATTGCAACTATGACTGAAATTCTATTAAATAGCATCTTTTGATGACTAGTGATATCAAGAAATTGTAAACTCGATCATATAGTTCAATCAGCTAAATCATGAGTAATTGATATATTGATTGCATGCTCGACACTAATATTCACCAGTATATTATTATCATTTAGACCAGCCGGGACTAACCCAGTACATACAGCTACCAATGATGAAATACAGAACCATGAATGCTCTGATTTTTTTCAGCTTACCACGTTTTTGAACGAGCAACAGTACAGTACAACGAGTCTAGTCTGTTTTGAGAAAAAGACCCCTCAAATTAAACAGAATGACGCCCATCTGTCATGTGCACATCCCGTAAGATCTAGACCGTAACAAGTGTACACTGATCATAATCGAGTCGATTTAGAAAAGAACACGAGAAAGCACAATCTGTCATTACAAGAAATTCGACAAGACTCTTTACCCGTATTTTCCTTATCGGAGCCGCAGTATCACTACTCACGTCACACCACAACGAGAATTCTCAAACATAACGACTACGGACCTCACGATTGCTTTGTAGCTAGGTAAACCATGGTATACATAACGTTTAGACAGGATTGATTAAAACAAAACCAATGCATCATATACATTCTCCTACTCCTGTTTTCGTCCAAAATGTACGAATACAGAAAAAGGACAAAAAAATCCCCATGCCAAAAAGTATGGACACAGCTGGGAATCGAACCCAGAACCTTTCGCTTGCAAAGCGAATACTCTACCGTTGAGTTAGAGGCCCGTAGAAATATGGGGATGACGCTTCAGTAGCCCATCGAATATCAAACACGAATGACCGCACATGCCGTCTCTGTGAATAAGGATCCCAACTGAATTAGTGGCAATGTCGAGGGGGCAATATGCACCGCTGTAGATTCGAAACATGAACGCCTGGTTAACAGATAAAAACGTCCGTGATCACGGTGTTCCTCAGTGCTTGGTACCTTTAGCGTTTGCGAAATCCTATCAGTACAGCCGTTACCCAAAACCCACATACTGAAACGCAATGAAAAAGATCCTAGGAATTATTTTCCAGCTAGCTGTTCCACGATACACCTAAAGATGATACAGGAGCAGCTGTGAAAAATAACAATGCATCATATACATTCTCCTAGACCTGTATTCGTCCAAAATATACGTATAGAGAAGAAGGACAAAAAATTCGCCATGCCAAAAATTGTGGACATAGCTGGGGATCGAACCCAGAAACTTTCGCTTGCTGAGCGAATACTCTACCGTTGAGTTACAGGCACGTCAATATTTAGATGAAACGCGTCTGTAGTCCATCAAATATCAAAGACAAATGACCCCGCGTATCGTTTCTGCGAATGTGGATTCCAACTGAACTAGAGCGAATGTCGAGAAAGCATTATCCAGCTGTGCAACTTGGCATTATGAACGCCTGGTTGACGGATAAAAACGTCTGTGATCAGTGTGGTGCTCAGTGCTTGGTATCTTTCGCGTTTACGAGTTCATATGAGTACACCCGTTACCCGACACTCACATAGTGAAACGCAATGAAGAAGGTCCTAGGAATCATTTTCCAGCTAGGTGTACCACGATGCTCCTAAAGATGATTCAGGAGCAACTGCGAAAAAATAACAATGCATCATATACGACTGCCTTCCTCTTTTTTCCACGAGAGTGTAAGGATGCGAAAGAACGACAGAAAAATCCCCGTGCCAAAATGTATGGACACAGCTGGGAATCGAACCCAGAACCTTTGACTTGCAAAGCTAATACTCTACCGTTGAGGTACAGGCCCGTGGAAATTGGGGTTGGACGCTTCAGTGGCCCATCGAATATCAAACGCAAATGACAGCACGTGTCGTCTATGTGAATAAGGATTCTAACTTAAATAGACTCAATGTCGAGTGGCCAATATGCAGCTCTGTAGATTGGCAACATGAACGCCTGGTTGCCCCAGAAAACGTATGTGATCAGTGTGGTGCTCAATGCTTTGTATCTTTGGCGTTTGCGAAATCCTATCAGTATAGCCTTTACCCGAAACCCACAAACCGAAACGTAACGAAAACGGTCCTAGGAATCATTTTCCAGCTAGGTGTTCCACGATACATCAAAAGATGATACAGGAGCAACTGTGAAAAATAACAATGCATCACTTACGGCTGCCATCCTCTTTATTCCACGAAAGTGTTAGGACACAGAAATAACCACAAAAAACGCCACATTCCAAAAACTATGGACACAGCTGGGAATCGAACCCAGAACCTTTCGCTTGCGAAGCGAATACTCTACCGTCTAGTTACAGGCCCGTGGAAATTTGGGTTTGAAGCTTCAGTAGCCCATTGAATATCAAACACGAATGACCCTAGGTGTCGTTCTGCTAATGTGGATACCAACTGAACTAGAGCCAATGTCAAGAGGGCAATATGCAGCTCTGTAGTTTTGCAACATGAACGCCTGGTTGACAGATAAAAACGTCCGTGATGAGGGTGTTGCTCAGTGCTTGGTGCCTTTCGCGTTTGCGAAATCCTATCAGTACCGCCGTTACCCAAGCCCACATACTGAAACGCAATGAAAAAGATCCTAGGAATCATTTTCCAACTAGGTGTTCCACGATACACCAAAAGATGATACAGGAGCAACTGTGAAAAATAACAATGCGCTACATACGGCTGCCTTCCTCTTTTTTTCCAGTAGAGTGCAAGGATGCGGAAGAATGACAGAAAAATCGCAATGCCACAAAGTAGGGACACAGCTGGGAATCGAACCCAAAACCTTTCAGTTGCGAAGCGAATACTTCGTCAATGTGTTACAGGTAGGCGTGGACCATTTTATTTCATTTTATTTTATTAATGGCGTCAATTAACGATGACCGTTAACAGTTAATTTCAGCGAATTAACGTTTGTAGGAAAACCCGTAAATAACTCATTAACGAAGAAGAACAACCAGATACTGTTGAATTTGGAACTTTTATATGGAAAAATCAACATTCACACGATAACGATATTCCTACTGTAGATTAGGATGCCAGTATGAGTAACGAATTGAAATCAAATCTACATTGATCCAATGCTATCGTACAAGATATTCTTGAATTTTCATAGGGGTTTTCAAATATCATTTTTGTTAGGAAAAATCAGGATGAAGGAATTTTTTTCTACTAGAATAGTGTAATCTTTTATTGCTTACCAACAATTAGAAAGTAACCACCGGGCGGATAAGGCCGTTTTGCGACCCCGCTGAAATCCGACCCATTTACATCTAGTTTTCATCAGAGTTGGTATTTGATCATATTTTACGAGTTTATTTCCTGAAAAGTCACCTTCAGAATTTTTGTCCCTCGGGTCCCCCACAGGTATCCTGGAAAAACAAATTTCGTTCTCGACGAACTAAAACTAGATGTGCTTGTAGATTCAAGAGTGCTGATTATGAATATCACAATGAAAGTTCATAAAACTGATTCGTTCATTAAATAGACCTAGCCACTTGGTTGGGTCCATTTTCCCTTGTTCAGGCCCCCATGAAATAAGTACATGTTAGAATCCAATGAAAAATGTTTGCCTAATCCAAAATTTTGAGTACTCTTCGAATCAGAACTTTTTACAGCGAAGCATTACATTTTATGAAAAAAAATCGCGAATTCGGGATAGAAATCGGCCTTTTTTTAATACATACTTTGTTTTTTCTCCAAAACATTCTATGAAGCGAAACCAGTCGCAACGTGAAATTTCGACTATAAGGGTAGATTGTCAAGCTCTATCGGGTGGTGCATCGAAAAATGAAGAAAATGTTGTGCAACATGGTCAAAATTTCCAATTTTCGAAAAATTGACCGATTTTCCACTCTACTTCTTTCATACGTAAGGCTTCGAACACGAAATGAAGGTCGGGAGAGGGAGTAACTTCAAGAATGCATCTTGATTCTCCAGTATCCATCGAGAAATAGCCTGAAAATTAAGGAAAGAAATGTGCACATGAAGGAAAACGCAGATTGTTTAAAAACAGTTTGGTGTTTTCCCCTAGTTTTACTTATATATATTTACGCTTGTGCTTCAGTATGAAAGCGAGACTTGAGAGAATACAAAGTTTTGACCACAAGAGTTAATTTTCAGACTCTGCCTTCTAGGAACTTCAGAAATAGAGAGAAATTTGTTGAATTTATTCAAATAGTAGCAATTTCAGGGATTTAGTATGACGCCCTGGAAAAAGTCTGTATATGGTAGTATCTCTTTCACTTCACATTAATAATCTACGCATGTGATACTCTTACCTTGTTTCGTTCACATGCATCTCCCTCACTTTTATCTCATCATTGTCCTTACCTTAATATCTCTGTTCGTGTCCTTACTTCGATGTCATTTTCTTTTGAGTATTGTCTCTCATTATTATAATAAAGTTACTCTTGTCCTTACCTCATGGTTCTTTGCTGTTCGGATTATATCTTCTTATACTTGCGCTCGTCCTTACCTTCACTGTAGTCTCATTTCTATGCCCTTCTCACATTGTGTGCTTTTATAGTCTTACTTCATGGTCCCTTGTTGTTCTTATTGTCTCTTCTTATTCTTGCGCTCGCCCTTGCCTTCACTTTATTCTCATGTAAATATCCTCCACGCTTCATGTGTTCTTTTCTCTGTATCCCTATAAAAGGGATAGTAAAATATGTTACTCTGCATGGTTTTTGGTATACAGAAATAAATTACAACACGTAGTTACATCTGCATCTCTTCTTCTACCAAAAATCGTCACATTTAGGTTTGTGCACTATGTTTCCTAGGGGATGCTGTTTTCGATCTCTTTTTTTCAGTTTCAGTTGCTCAGCAAGGCTAGCAGCTATTGTCTCTAGTTTGAACTACAAAGGGAAGTCTGAATTAATAGAAATCAATGATATAATCACCAAAACTAGAAACATGTGTCTATCTTTGCTTTCAGATTGACATGGAAAATAGATGAATGCCATGTTGTTGATGTAACCCGGATACTTCAGGAGGCTCATACCGAATATTTCATAGATTCGATCGAATTTTGAATTTTCCCCTCGTCTCTTACGTATTAAGTTCGTGTACAAATAGTCTTATAAATATAGTACATCGTTAGCCTGCTTAGCTCGTGTCTCTCACCGTAAATTCGTAACAATATTCATAGGTTGAAGGAATTTCAGCGATAGATATACTGAGGGAATTACAGGAAGTTCGTTATCTATGATATATACCGAAGAATACGTAAAGAAGCAATGGCAGAGTCTAGAATGACGTATGCGTAGATCATGTGCTACTCAAGTGACTTACAAGAAGATTTGTGTAAGTTTTACTCACATGTACTATACGAAAGCATGTGATTTCTTCATCTTTTTCATACTGTTTTTTCAAATTTTTTACCAGCAAAAAGCATAGAGATACAGAATGGTATAATAAAATCTGTACGGTTAGAATTTGAATCAGAGCTGCCAACAGCCAGTTTTTTGGTCCAGCCTGGCCTGGTGCTTGGCCTGCTACGATCGAGTCTAGCCTGCCTGATGCCTGGCCTGGCATGATCGAGCCTGGCCTGATGCTTAGCCCGGTATGTTGAAGCCTGGCCTGGCGTGTAGGCCAGGCATACATGAATCAAAAAGAAAATCTATGCTTCTTTTTGCAACACAAATATATTCCGTTCAGTATTTAGTCATTATGTTGAAGATAAATGTGTCTGTTTATTTCTGTTTTTAAGGGAATTCCCTTTCCTGAACCGAAATTTTCAAATTTGTTGTTTCTTGTTTTTTTTCTGCTGTATATGTGCTTTGAAGTGTAATCTATCTATTGGTGATGTTTTGAGTATTCAATTATTACCGTGAAGTAAAAAAATCGAAAATATAAATCGATAACCGTAGAGGTATAGGACGTTTTTTCTTTCTTTCGTGATTTTCTCGAAGCTAGTTTTTAAGTCGAAATTGTCAAAATTGCCCCGTTTATCAGGCATAGTAAATTCGGTCGGACTCAAATTTTTCATAGGAAAATTACAGATATTTTAGGGTGCCTACAGTTTTTAAATTTGAAAAATAATGTACTGCTAAATTTTTCCCCGATCTCACAAGTCAAGTAATACGCCAAAAATATATGCATTATTTAGGGTGCTCTTCGTATTTTGGTCTTTTTATTCGAAAGAAAAGACATAGAAAGAAACCAAAAAAATTAGGCACCATAAAGTATCTCTGGTATCCGTAAAAAACTTTTCAGCTCAAATAAGCATACCTTCTCAGAGAAACGGGGACGACTAGGCGACCTTTGTAAGACAGTTATGACCCTACATCTCTCTGAAGAAAGCACCGCGGATTTTCGAGTCTATGACAACTTTTCATATACACCTCAAGATCTATCTACTCTGAAAGTTCCAAATATTTCAGATGAGTGGTTCTTGAACGGTGTCGGAAAGGAGGGAGGTTCGCCTTAAAAGAACAGCTTATTAATTTTCAATGAGAGTTACATGGATCGATGCAGAACTCTTTAATTTATTACGGAAAAATAAATGAAGCTTTCTACGATGTCGATGAGCTGAATTACAAAAAAAATGCCTAGAACTATCATTTTTCTGAAGAAATCAGGTGTACCGGCTAAGAATTTAGCTCAACATTAGATTATTATCTATTCTTTGTTTTAGATTGATTCTAATTTACATTTTAGGTTATTGCGAATTGAATAATTTTCTCTAGTCTTTCTAGTTTCTTCTGAAGTGATTAATTTCTATATACCTTACGATTCAAAATTCTTCTTTTGCACATTCATTTGGTTGTCTTTTTTGTTTTTTATTCACTCTGATATTTTGTTGTTTTATCTCGTGCTGTTAATTGATATTTTCCACGAAGTTTTATGAAATTTCTGATTGAATTAATACTAAAATAAAAATAGTGGCCGTAAAAGCGTACGATAACAGAAGCTTCATATGCGTATTTTATAAAAACCTCCCCGAGTACACAGAAAAAATGTAGTAGTACTCATGGGTACTCAGACGTAGTACTCGTCTACTCAGATTCCACTAGCAGTACCACTACTGAGTACTCAAACCCTATGAGCAATCATGAGTTCTCGTGGTATTTTCTAGCTTGAGTACGTTTTGAGTACTCTCTTAGTGGGTAGATTCACTAGGGATAGACTTTAGTAGTTGTGGTAGAAGACCCAACTCTTGGAAGAAAGTATACAAAGTTTTAGCTCTTAGACATTTTTCCGTTGGTTGTTTTGTAGATAAAGTGATTCACTGCTCACATATTTTTTTACATCGTCATTAATCTGACACGAGGAAAAACTCGAGTTATCGTTTATTATGATTACAAAACATAATTATCGCAAGAGGAATGTCTTGAATCATTACACCAAATTATTGGTGACTCTTGTGTTTCTCGTGCCCCAGTTTACAATATGTTTGCTGAATTCAGTCGTGGCAGGCATCACTTTGAAGATGAACCCAGTGCTGGTCGACCAAGAACTGCAGTCACTCCAGAAAACATCGAAGCTGTTCGTGAACTGGTAAACATTGATCCTTATATTACATGTCAACAGATAGAAGACACTTTACACATTGGATCGGCATCAACTGAAATTATTCTTCAGGATTAACTTGGTTTAAAAAAGTTACATGTCGTTGGGTGCCACATTCTTCGAGTGAAGCTCAAAAACAGGACCGTGTTGACTATTGCCAAAACATGCTCGAAAAATTCGACGGTTGCAAATCAAACCGTGTGTATGATATTATCACTGGAGATGAAAGTTGTTTCTACTATTATGATCCAAAAACGAAGCGTCAAAGTCAAGTTTGGGTGGCAAGCAATGATCCTCATCCAACGAAAGTTTGTCGACAATGTTCTGTTGGTAAGCATATGTTTGCAATTTTCTTCATGAAGTCCGGCTTTAACACAATCATTCCTTTTGAAAATGGTAACACCGTTACAGCTAAGTGGTATTAAAATGAGTGTCTTACACAGGTGCTCAAACAAGTGGAGAAACAGCGACGTCTCAATCGTCTTCTTATTCATCATCAAAATGCACCTTCACACGAGGCAGCACTAACAATGGAATATTTAGATACTCAACACGTCAAATTGAGGGGTTAGCCAGTATATTCACCAGATCTAAGTCCGTGTTATTTTTGGCTGTTCCCAAAAATTAAAAAGCAACTTCGTGATAAAAACTTCCAGGATATCAATGAACTTCATGATGCTGTCAGAACACAAATAGACTTTCTTCAAAAAGATGATGTCTAGCAATGCTATGAAAAGTGGTTCGAAAGAATGAGTATGTTTATTAGTGCACAACACTGTAAAAAAATAATCATAGAGTAATAAACCCTATGAAAAGGGTTTATGCCAGTCCTAAACCCTTCACCGTATATTAATAAACCCTTTTATCATTTATTAACGTTTCCTAAACCCTTACGCGTTTATTATACGTTGCACTTTAATAAACCCTTTTTCTGTATTTGAGCTTCTCCGAAACCCTTAAAGGATTTAGGAAACGTTAATAAACGATAAAAGGGTTTATTAATAGACGGTGAAGGGTTTAGGACTGGCATAAACCCTTTTCATAGGGTTTATTATTCTATGATTATTTTTTACAGCGAAGGAGATTTCTTTCAAAAATTATAATAAAAGTTTTTCAAACTAAGCTAACAGTATTGCAAATCTAAGAACTTTCAGAATGACCCACGTATAAGGACAGCACGCATGTGATACCCCACTGTTTCGATACTCAGCTGAGTCTTCAATCAAGTTAAGTGACACTTCAGAGGTCTCAAAATGACCTTCGATTTATTTATCTTTATCCCAGATGTTTGAAATGCACACACCAATAAACTAAACACAATGACACTCTTACTAAAACAACTGAAATTTCGCCTCGAATCCATAAAATTTTAATAACGTATTCATGTGTTCAACAGGGTCCTTAAACTGAAGGTTTTAGAGAAAAGGTCTTTTGTTCTTCAATTACTGTTGTCAGTATATGGGAATCATAAAAATTAAGATTTTTTCTGATGGAAGGCACTAAAATTTAATTATCTATTGATTCCACTCAAAAAAATCTTAAAAATCCTGAAAATGAAGGGTATAGAAAAAAATGGTCTTTGAAGACCTTTAAAGATCTTTTTCACGAAATTCGGGATTTCAGCCGGTAGAAACGGTAAAAATGAGTGTTTTCTGTGATGGGGAGTCTTACAATTTGATTTTCTATCGATTCCACCGAAAAAGTCCTTGAAAATCCTTATGGTGGACGATTTTTTTAAAAATTGGTCAATTCTTCTTCGTGATGGATTTTTCTGGTTTGGATCCTCTTGAGAGTTTGCTCTGTAATGCAAATTATATCTGTAGTGATTGTTTTTTGAAGGGGTACAGACTTTTGAGCAAAAAGTAATGTTCAGAATTTGCTTGGAAAACGATCGATTCCGTGTTTTCTACGTTGCTTCCTAATCGGATGATGCTGTTTTTCCGGTTGCAACTGGGAGGAACTTAGCTTAGTTCCGGATGGTTCCTCGACGATCCGAGTTATTTCCTTCAAATTTCCTGTTCTCTGAAGTCATCGGAATCCCATGGTTCCCGGTACGAGGAATTCCTCCCGGAATACTGCTTCCATGTTTTGGTGGTTTGTCCCACCGGTTCCGGTCGGATCCGGAATCCGGAAAGAGTGACCGTGGTCTACTTTTTGGTAAAAAAATTGTCCTTTTAGTAGTTTTCTATCATACATAAGTATAAACCGACATTTGTCCAATTGCTTTTGCATCGTAAGATATTTTTTGTTTATTGAGGTGAATATTTTATTGATGATTTATATGTTATGTGATACAATAAGGCCCGTTCTTTCTCTTTTTATAGCGATTATCGAAAATAGCAAACTACAATAGTCTTAGCGAAGAAAGACAAGTGAGGAAAACTTGATTGATACACACTGCAGTTCTTTGAGATGGAGTTCGTTTTAAAATTTTATACAAAATGAAATTAAATTTCCAAAGATAACATTACTAACTGATATTTCAGCTATTACCGTTAAATAAAATTCCGGTGACTTTAGTTCTTTGCTTATTGTGCTTTTTAAATTGTCAAATGTATATAAATAACCAACGATACCAATAAATATGCCAATATATGCAAGTAAATACACATAATAATTAGTTTTATAAGTTTTAATTGTAGTAGTCATTGGTAATTCTACAAATATTGGAACGAGGATAAACGAGGCAATCAATACGCCTAAGGTTGTTGGTAAGCTGCTAGAAATTTCCCGATAGCTTAATATTTGATAGATTAACGACAACGGCAATGCAATCAGTATTGGTGAAATAAAGGCCGATAAATATATCAATCGTAATAATTGTCGTGAGTTTTCTTCGTAAGCAATCTTCTTACGATTTTTACAATCATCATCTTCATCACCGTCTCTTTCATTTACCGTCGTCTGTGCGGATGGAAACGGTTTTTCATAATAATCCGTTAAATCTTTTAATGATAACGTAGCGACACGAATCGCTGTTGGCGATATTGACAATAAAACCGGAATTAAATTCAATAACAAATAAGCTTGAGCTGCTGTACCAATTACACCACCAAACACTTTCTGTACTAATTCATCAAATTGTGGTGCACCACATTTTTGACAAACCATATTTAAATTGGCAGCTTTAATATAATTTGGTAGTGATGGTAATATAACAGCGAAAAATATAAAAATCATTGTTAAAAATGACGTTATCTGACTACCGAGAAGCCACTTACGTGCTTCTAATATCCGTACATGTGAAATCAAATCAAAAAGTAGTGTAAAAAATAAAAACCAGGTGCCTACCCAATAACAGATTTCCGCATATTTTAAAAACTCATCTAATTTTTCAAAAGATCCATCAAACAAAGAACCACCTTCAGAATCCGGTGGCCAATCTTTAACATAATCCTGATCGGCTAATGCTTGTATAATTTTTGCTTTTGCCTTTATTGAATTACCTTTATGTTTTAATATTGTTAGCGTTAAGCTTGAAAAAAATCCGAGCCATATACTTATTCGAGTCAACGACATCCTGTGGCCAAACGTCTCATGTTTGTCATGCTCTTTGGTTTGCATAAAGAAATCTATAAATGAAACGTGAGATATGTTCTCTGTTCATCTCGGTTTACTGAGAAACCTTGAATATACAGACTGTACTCGATTTTAACATATTAGTTTAGGCACAATTGCTGTGCGTATTTTGTTAGGAACTGGTAAAAGAAATTGAAAAAGAACGGTTACAACCCATTCATTGAATAAAAAATAATACTGATTATGAAAGTTTACTCTTCAAGCTATTCAATCATGCGCTTCTTGTAAGGAAGAACTTCGCCCCTTTTTCGACTTCGGATGTAGAGTTATTGCTTTTTTCAAAACAACGTCTTTTTACCATTGCACTAAATATGAATGTAATCTAACGGACTACATGTAAATAGAACGCGCTTATAATTGTGAGGCGTAGAAGATACTAACATATGACTCACATAAGAAGATTTCGAGAAATAACAGAAACGGTTCTTTTAAAAACAACAATAACTCCACATCCATATTCGACCGTAATTCTCGTGGAGTAATTCTTATGGGGGATTTAAATCAACGAGATTTTTTCTCTTGTTTATCCCCATGTCTGTGCGTGAATGTATCGGCCAGCTTCAATTTTTGATAGAGTGGAATCAGAATGCTGTCTCCAGATTTAAATTCTATACATTTAAAAAAGCACAACACGTCGCAAAAATTTTACTAACTTTGAACCACAGAGTGTTATCCACCTGTGGCTACCTGAATTGCATTAGGACATCTGGAGCATCCAGAGTTCTATAAGAAAAAACAATTGCTAACGTATATTTTGTTTTTTTCTTCGAAGGGATCTCTAAAAATCCTGTGAGGTTTTGGATGAAGGAGTAAGTAGAATTCTTATTTTCTGCAGGGATTCACTAGTCCAGATATTTTCTCAATTATTCTCCGCAATGAGACCATTTCCGACCTTGCTTTTATAGACGAGTTGTTAAATACTGAGAATCTTGAAAAGAGCAAAACCCTATTTTTGAGAGACTTACACAGCTTTTTCGACGTTAAATCAGATAGCCTGGCACATATTCAGATTATGAATTGGCTACTAATCAACATCTCGTTGTGTCCAATTTGCAGCTGTCTTCAACGAATCCAGTAAGAAAGACAGAACCGACAACGATGGGAAAAATTGACTGATGAGGAGAATCGTCGGAGCTTTACAAAACAAGTCGACCGAAAATTCTCTCAGGTACCATCGAAGGAGGTCGACGTCGAATTTGATTGATTCTTATTTCGTATGAAGATTATTCCAACTGCGATGAAAACAGCTGGGCTCAAGCGTGAGGGAACACCAACTCGCCAGAAGGAAACTGCAAGGTGAACAGACTAACTGGGTGCCGCCATTTGTGAGAAAAAAGAAGTGTATCAGAAATGGAGATGGTGGTAAACATCGGGAAACGAGTGACGATAAGTGCCGGTACGGGGCAAGGAAAGGAAATTTTGGCTAAAGCGAAGGCTATCCCGTCGGAGAAATTTTGATATCGATTGGAATCCAACTATCATGCAGCTGGAAAAGTATTTTTGCAATTCAGGTAGATCTTTCCGGCTATTGGATACTGCCGGAAGGAACAGGAATCTACCGAAAGAAAGTACGATAAATTTTCGGTCAGAATACTGCTTCCATGTTCCGGTGATTCCCGATGTGTTCCTGAGGGAACCGGCCCGTACTTCTTGACCTGGGAAACGATTCGTCAACATCGTCAGGGTGAATATGAAACAACTCGGCTGATAAAGGATGCCACTGACCACTTGTTAGCATTCGACGAAGACATTCTCAATCGATGAAAAGAACATTTTGCCGAACTTTACAACTCGTCCTCTGGTCGGCGTGACACTTCAATCAATACGCAATCGGACGGAACGAGTAATTGCGACCATCATCGTCACATAGAACACCCTCCTCGATCGTATCTTTCCATTTCTTACATTCTCTTTCGACATAATGTTAATTTCCGTATTACTATCTCAGATAGTTTAGCTTATTTCTCTAGAAGGATGCGTCAGTTCTTCAAACTGCGCATCGAAGATGAGTGTTTTTTACATACTCAAAACCCCCAGTACCAACCTGTCCTCTAACTCCTGCACGACTAGTTTTGATGGCACGATCAAATGCCACTTCCAACTTTTATAGAGTTAAAGAAACAGACATCAGAACCGTTTAGGACTGGTGAAACACTCAACAAACTCCTACTTTCCATCAGTCCTAGGTGGCTCTGATATCGTTTTGTTTAATTCTATAAAATCTGGCAGCAGCATTAAATATTTTCATCAAAATTAGTCGTGTAGGATTTGGAGGACCGGCTGGTACTAGGGGTTTTGTGTATCGAAAAACATTCATCTTTGATGTGCAGTTTGAAGGAATGATGCATCACTATCTTTCTACGACGTATCTCTCCTTATATTATGCTTTCCATTTCTCTCCATGATTTTCTCTTTGTGTCTAACACTCTCCTACGACATATTCTCTAGTTCGATTCTCTCTCTCTCTCTCTTGTGCGCTCTATATTAAGGCGGCCTGAGAATAATAAAAACAGTCAGTCACTAATTAGTAGAAAACCGTCAGAGAGATATCTCAATGGCCGAAGTTATAGCAGTCATTCAATTGCTGAAATTCGAAATGGTTGCTTGTATAGATGAAATCAGATCTAAGATGTTGAAATCTCCCAGCAACCATGGGAAGCATTGACTCACTAGCATCTGTTCTATTGCCTGGAAAGATGAAAAAGTACGGATAAACTGGCAGATTGGTGCCATTGCCCATATCTTCAGAAAAGGTGATTAAAAAGCGTGATCTAGCTACAGAGTAATCACTTTGCTTAGTTTCCCTACAAAGATAGGTCCACACCAGAATTCTCAAAAGAAGATGCAGTGAGATGGATGAATCCAAGATTAATGACGGTCAATGTGGCTTGCGAGCGGTAAGAGGAGCCAGCAAACAGCTTTTCACAATTCGACAAGTTTAAGAAAAAGCATGGGAATTCGCTTGACAAGCCTATACATCACTCATAGCCTTGGAAAAGGCGTATGGCCGAGCACCTCGTGATATATTGTGGGGTGTGTTGGGTGAGTTTGGAATAGATGGTCGTCTTTTGGTAGTCATTCAGCCACTATACAAAGATTTCAATAGCTGTGCCCGCATAAAGGGTTACAATTTGGATTGGTTTTATATGTGCCTTGAATACCGGCGAGCAAATGTATTTTCACTGATGCTGCTCATAATTTTTATGAATAACATTCCTCCAAGAAGCACTATTCTTGATTGTACAAACGTGGGAGATGTTGAGGTGAAATCTCTGCTCTTTGTAGATGATATTGCTAGTTGCGCATTCTCTGTTGGTGAACTACCATATTCTATGGATCGGTTCATGGTACAATGTTTTGCGTCTGGTATGCAGACCAGCGCGAAGAAAACCGAAGTGATGATCACTTCTAGGCAGTCCGAGCAGTGCGCTCCACATGCAAACGGATCCCCATTATATCTAGGGAATTAGTTCACTTACCTTGGCGTTCGATTCACTGGCTATAAAAAACAGGTTGGCGAAATCGATTAACGCATTGATGCGACCACTGGCGTTTTGCGTTGACTACACCAATGAGTCGTGATGGAAGCAGAACTGAGCCTGGAAACAAAACTTTTCATTTTCAAGTCAGTGTATCAACCAGCGCATATATGCGGCTACGAATAATGGGAGATATCCGAAAAAGTTTGCTCGCAAATACAAGCGGCGGAAACGAGATTCATGAGACGTGCAGCTGCTTCACCTTTTCGCGACAGAAATCGGAGTTCGAAAGTTCGAGAAGTTCTCCGAATCGAGCCTCTTTTCCTTCATACCGAGCGATCACAACTCCATCGGTTTTCATACATGATCAGAGTGTCACATGATACACATGACTATCAAAACCTTCAATCTATACCATAAGGAAAGAGACCAGTGGATGATTCACGCAGGAGCTGCAAAAACTATAGTGAGGGACTGTGCGATGAAGGATTGGAGTTTTCAAGGACTGGTGTTGTTTCTGAGGCAAAAGGCCATCATCCAGGGAAGGAACTGCTGCTTTCGCTTAAACCCAGACTCAAAGAGATACGGGGAAAGAAAATGAATGAATATTCCGATTCAGTGCCTAAAATGCATCGTATGGTACGTCTTGCAGCTTGATTTGGCGACTTTCATTTTTTCCTATCTATCGCGTTCAGCTTTTTCACGGCTGATGCATATCGTTGTAAAATGAGAATCGGCAGATTGTGGTGCAAGAGGCAGCATTCGTTGCAAGTTTTGATGTTGAGTCTGAATATGTGTCAGGCTATCTGATTTAATGTCGAAAAAGCTGTGTAAGATTCTCAAAAATAGGGTTTTGCTCTTTTCTAGACTCTCAGTACTTGACAACTCATCTATAAAAGCAAGGTCAAAAAATGGTCTCATTGCGGAGAATAATTGAGAAAATATCTGGACTAGTGAATCCAAGGGGGAAACATGATACTTCATACTTTACGTACATTAAGATACTTCATCATACTTTGAGATACTTTACCGTACTTTAAGATACTTTAAGATACTTTGAGATACTTTACCGTACGTTAAGATACTTTACGGTACTTTAATATATTTTTAAATACGCTTATGCAATTTGATTGACAGCGATCCGTTTTCTTTTACTTTTGCATACTGTTCAGTTAATCTTTTTATTGATATCCAAATGTTACGAACTCAATAGGAGCTCTGTAATCAGCAGGTATAATAAAGAGTGCTCTAATTAAGGTACTGATGGAACCTTCGAGCAGTAGGAAAATCTGTATCCTAATTTTTAACGATATATTTTCTTTTAGTAATAACTATCCATAGAAAAAAATTTCTTATCCAATAACCGTGTGTTTCTATCAGAGAAAAACTACGATACGACGGCTAACCTTAGGATACCAGTTATGAACTAACGGATAATGAAATAACTTGGTATTTCAGTTTCTCAATAAGAAAATAGCACTATGTGAGAAAATAAAGAATTTTGAGGAATTTTGAGGAATTTTGAACAAAAGTAATCGAGACTAAGGAATCACAATCTGTAATCGGTTTCTCAAAATTCCTCAAGCCGATTTCTCCTTAATGGAAAGCTACTTTGATGAAATACCGAGCTTTTATAAAGTTTTACGAAAAATAACTAGCGTCGAGTAGCCGGTATACCTAATGAATTCCTTAAAAAAAATTTCACGAGAAGTCCAAGGAAACGATACCTGGATCACAATTAATTTTTGATTTCTTTTCTACATTCAAAGTAGGAATGCACTAATTCCTAGAGTACGGTATTAAAGATGACAGTTTTTCCTTATTTTAAGAATCTAATTTTCTGTAGATGTTGTATTTCAGCCATGATCATTTTTTTCGCTTTATCTGAAACTGAAGTCAGAATTCATGAAACATAAAACGAT
>OENT01002666.1:0-18906 GCA_900239685.1 Rotaria macrura
ATTTTGGTCGGAGTTGTTTTTGTAACGATTTAGGCTTCTTTACAGGAACTTGAAAATTGCGATGCATGCCATTATTTGAAAGAAAAGGAACAAATGCTTTTCCTGGTAGGTCGCGCGATATCTCATTACGCAGTTTACATATATCTTGTTGCGTACTCTTCCACTTTGAGAACTGCTTTGCAGCGGTAAAATATAATGAATCTAGTACACGTTCATATGTTTCTTCGTGTACAGATGATCCTTGACGTAATTTATTGAGTACGAACTCATAAAACGAAGCGTCTTCTTGCCACATTTGAAACGAATAACGACTATGGATTCGATTGAACAGAACCAAATGGAAATATCTTGTATCACTCGTCGTAGATTCATGTAATATATCGTGAGTTTCTCGATATTCTCGTATTTCTCCGAGTAATTTACTACGTTTCTGTTCTAATGTCGGTTTGAATACAGATAATGCTTCGAAAATATGCTCCCGTATTTCATTTTGTACCGATTCATGTTTCCATATATCAGATATTTCTTTTGGCAGTTCTTTACCTGAGAATCGATCATTGAGAACATCTAATTTGAAAATTCCCTTCATAGCTTCCTCTAAACTGCTAACTATATTTACTTCTTTTACTCCCCGTCGACATATTTCACTATTTAAACTTTCATCAATATTCTCAAGTACACGCCAATAGACTGGATCGAGAATTTCTCTTTCGCGACTATCCTCTGGAGACCACGAACGGCAAATTCTAGAATAGTCGTCACGTCCTTGACATCTAATAAATGTGGTGTGCATGTTCCACTTGCCTGAAAAGAAGTCGAAATCCTCCAGTGAGGATTCATAGAGCATTTTCTTCCAGGGATCTCGGTTATCTTCGTCTGGTTCAACGTCATACTGATTCGTAGTTGAATGAAAGGTCCTTGCCTCTCTTTTGGTTCGAAGTACAAGCTGGTTGAAAGATTTTAATAGTAACGGTTTGAAAATAGAAAAGCAATTTTCAGCAATCCTGTATACATGATGACGAAGGCGAGGTCCAAATAGTCGGAATGCACTTAAAATAAACATTACAAACCAATATATTTGATCGATCACTTCATCACAAGTAGAATCATATTTCTCTTTAGCTATTGCAATTGCAAATCGAACACCCATATCTTGAATAACATCTGGCCTAATTATTTGGTCATAACGTTCTACCAAAGGTCTATATACTAAAGTTGAGAAGAAAGCTGAATCGACCTCCAGTAAACTTGGATCTGGTTGCGGTCCAATCCCAAGAAAATCGAGAAGAGCAATAATCGGTATAACATCATTTTCTTTAGGTAGGTGAGTGAATAACTGTCGAACGGAATGAAACGTAAGTGATTCGAGGGCGAAACAAAACTGTTTATAGTCAATAAATGGATCTAATTTATAGTGACCGGATTCGTCACGTGCTGTTTCATAGTAAGGTGCAGAAGACACGATAGCAGATAAATACGGGATTTTTTCGATCTGATCTTGATCAAGAGTTAGAATTTGACTTGAAGCGAAACAAAATGTTTTAGCCGTTGTTATTGACTCGTCGGTATTGTCGATCATTATGTTACAATTTCAACGGAGCAATATATCTGCTTTATGTAATTTGATGTTGTTGAGAATATTCCAAAATGACTAAGAATAAATTAAAACAAAAGAATGCATATACCTCTTCGCTAAATTTCGGTAATAGGTATTAACATACGTATGATGAAACGTGAGGAATCGAACTAGTTCGTAAAAAAATATTCGAACGAAAGAGGGCACGCATTTGTAGACGTTACTGTTATAACCTAGGCAATCAAATGCTGCATTTTTGTTTTTTTTCTTCCGATTTGTTCGTTGGAAATTTCTAAAGGCAAATAAAATGAGTCATGATTACTTTTTTTCAACCATGATATTTTTCTTTGATCCTGATATCCGTCGTAAATATTTTGATCGTTGACAATGCAAAAGTCAAAATGGAACAATTCCAAGAAAAAGAATACGAAGATGAAAAATGATGGATTAATTCTCAGAGCCTTCTGATGTGTGAGGGATATGTTTTTAATATATGTTGTAGTTCTAACGTTCTAGAAGAGACAAAATATAAGCAAAGACAAAACATTGATAGTAAGTCATTTTTTTCTGGTGCAACTATGAATCATAATTTATCTAATTATTCCATTAACATAATATTGTTCACTAAGACTATATATACGTCGTTGAACACCAATTTCTTTTGCGTGTTTTGCTCTAAAGCGATAAATCTACAGTATATTGAATACGCATATGATGAAAACAATTTTCGTCTTGTAGTAAACGTTTTATGAATGACCAATTCATAATTTCAGTTACATCAGTTGAATATGCAACAGTTTCAACCATGGCAATAGAATTTCGCTTAAAAAATAGTTATTCGCTCAACTCTTGTATTTTCTTTATATCAGATAGTAGTTGCCTCGTATTCCTACTGGTTTAAAATCTGGACAAGTACAATTATAAAAAAGGAAGAATACTTCCCTATTTCCTTTCGACGTTTTCCCAGAGATCGTTTTCATCACCATGTGACTTTGCTCTTCCTAGTAAATGTTCAAAATAAAGTACATTATACGAGATAGGTGAAATCAAGCATTTATTTTACTACTAAAATATATATGAGATTCACATTATCTGAAGTTACAATCTTCATTCCAATATGAAAACTTTCGTTTTTCATTTGCCTGAACGTTGGTATTACTCGCTAACAACACTAGAGACAAAAGCTACAGATGACGAAAAGTTTTCAACGTCACAACGAGAAGGTTGCTCTAAGAGAGACAATAAAGTAATATTTATTAACAAGATTGATTTTATCCAAAATCGAACGTATAATGTTGATAAACATTAGGAAAAATCTTATCGGAATTAATCGAATAATGAAACAACCATCATTGATTCAGTTGGTGATAAAGGTTTTGATTCCAACTGTAGCACCGTAAGAAAAGTAACGTTGGCGATGAATCACTCTTTCACTATTACTAGGGAACTGGTAAGTTTCTAACAAAGTCGATACAAAGATTTATAAAGTGTATATTGTTCCATATCNCTGTTAGTATTAAATTAAGTTGCATGGAAGAATCAAAGTTACAATGACCGACAGATCCGACATTCCTCCGGTGTATAGGAAGAAAACTACATCAAGTCGACTACAGAAAACTGAAATTAAGAACGAAAAATATTTTCTGATAAATATAGAAGCCAGAGCATTCGGAAGTGTGTGAGATATCAATGTGCATACCCAGCCTTATTATTACCTTTGATACACGATAAGCTTCGAATCCTTTACGTGTTAAGATCAGAATCAACCTGGTTGCATACGAGCTACAACCGCTGAAGGGCAAAATAGGAGTCTTTCTATCTTCAAATTCTGAAACTTCACAAAGGATCCCTAGAAAATCATGCATATGTTTACACAGAACATTTCGATGCTTATTCTTTCAAAGAAAACGAATTCAGAGTTGTACGTGTGATAAAATGTGGCAAATAATCGAAACGAGTTTCGAAGAGATATACATTTTCTACTTCTAAGCTATTCATTGTAAATAATCAAAGCAATAGAGTCATTTTCTCAGAAACCTATCAAAGTTAATCTTCAAACATTTGAAATCGGATTTTTAGTTTTTCGAATGATCCCCGCAAGGTTCTGTAGCAGTTTTCAATGTTGAACCATAGGTTTCCGTACTTTGTAAGTCCGGAAATGTTTATTCTAAGTTTTTACTGTCAGATATGTCATATGCTTGTCTGATTCGGGAAAACTTATTTGTAATTCCCTTGGAAGCTCTTTCATCGATCACATAATCTTCTTTCGAGAGCATTCAGCACTATAAATTCAAACAGTACGAATGATAACAGTTCAATTTAGAATCTTAGACAGTTCATAGATCATTGCTTTCATTTTCAATACAGTCCATTTTTTCAATGAATTCACCGTTCACAAGTAATATTTTATCTTAAATTTAGACTACACGCTGGGATCGCTTATAATCGCGATGATATTTCACAGTAAAACAGCGGAAGAAATATGCCAAGAAATGACCTGCGTCTACGAGGCATTGCAACTAACGCGCGACCAACGATGCGCACTGACTGTCAGCAATCTGCTTGATATTTTCACAATGAATAGGAGAAACATATTTTGGAATGAACTGAAAATTTCAGCTAAATCAGATGAACCATTCTGGCGAAATAGACGTTGAAAGCATGAACGGGTAGACTATATTTTGAGTACTTTTCAGAGCAACACTTTTCAGTAACTTTCAAATTTCTTAACAACAAAGATAGGAATCGAAGAGATTTTTCCTCCATAAATAGTATCGATGTTGGGCAACATTTTCATGTTAATGAAAGTTCTTCATCATCTAAAAGTTGTGGACCGCTGGTATAGGCCTTCTCCAAGAACAATGGCCTTGACATGATGGTATGTTAGTCGGATCAGCGCTCTAGGATTTTTCGAAATTAGTCTCATTTGAATGATCACACAGAGGTCAACCGGATGGTGTTCCGAAATCTTTGTGATATTGAACTTTCGTAGCAGAAGATTTTCGAACAAGACCAAAAGTAGCGAAAAATTCGACGTCATTCCATTGTAAGTACGAGAAGTAGATTTTGTTGTCAAATGCTAGTTTTCTATATTTCAAATTAGAGCCCATATCGACAATCCTCTAAATTCAAAATTCGAACTAATTTCGACTTACCAATGAAAAATGGTGAAGGATTCAACGTCCTTATGTTATATGCGGGAATTCAATACCACTAATTTTTCGTGTCTCGATAATTCCTCGGGGAAACTATAGAGAACACATATTTTCACCATAAACATTTCTTTTTGTGATCTTTATGTTCTCAAAATGTCCGGCTGAAAATCGAAGATCGAAAGTTTTTGATTTTCTTCAAGGGCACCACAGTAAAATGGAGCAAGAAATTCGAAAGTAAATGATATCTTTGTAAAAATTAATTAGCATTCGAAACTATTTTATCAATTATGAAAGCTCGTTTCGAGTTATATCAAACATGCAGTGAATATTCGAAACAGGTTTTTCGATGGGAAATATTCTAGCAGAAATATGTTGGAAAAAGAAATACAATAAATATCCTTCAGTGAGGTTGCGGGTGAAATGAGAAAACCCACACAGACATCTAGCCTGCTTGTAAAAGGCTCCAATGTCTATAGGCTCAAGAGTCTGAAGCTCAATTGTCAAGAGACTCAACTGTCGGGGTCAAAGCGCCATAGGTTCACGTGTCGGTGTCCATCCCAGATAGTATCGCCTCTTTCATGCAGCGAAAGCAATGTATCGCTCTTCATGGAAACGTATTTTCATATTAGACATAACTGAATTCGGATAAATAAATTCAAATTCTATTGATATTCGGAAATCTAATACAACAAATAGTAATTCATTAAAATTGTTTTATTCCTTCGGAAAGAAAACAATTGGAAAGGTATTTTTTTTAGAAAATAGACAAAATAAGTACGATGAACATTTCCATGTCGTTTAAATCTTCTTAGAGATACATAATCATGGTCGAAATACTCGAAATTGATGCTTGGTATATTTTGGTCGACGTTGTTTTTGTAACGATTTAGGTTTATTTACAGGAATTTGATAATTTCGATGCATGGCATTATTTGATATAACAGGAAGAAATGCTTTAACTGGCAGGTAGGGCGACAATTCACTACGTAGTTTGCATATGTCTTGTTGCGTACTCTTCCACTGTGTGAGCTGCTCTAAAGCGGTAAAATGTAATGACTTGAGTACATGTTGATATATTTCTTCATGTATAGTTAATCCTTGACGTAACTCATCGAGTACTAATTCATAAGACGAAGCGTCTTCTTGCCACATTTGAAACAAAGAATGAGGACGAAGTCGAGCGAAAGAGAAAAGAGGGTAATATATTGTATCACTCGTCGTAGATTCATATAATATATCGTAAGTTTCTTGATATTCTCGTATTTTTGTGAGTAATTCACTACGTTTCTGTTCTAATTTCGGTGTTAATACAGATACTTCTTTTGAGATACACTGCCGTATTTCATTTTGTACTGAACCATGTTTCCATATATCAGATATTTCTTTTGGTAACTCTTCGCGGCAAAATGGATAAAAAAGACCGTCTTCAGTTAAATCTGCATTCGTCGCTTTGTATAAACTGCTAAGTAGATTTATTTCTTTTACTCCCCGTCGACATATTTCACGATTTAAACTTTCATACGTAATCTCAAGTACACGCCGATAGACTGGATCCAGAATTTCTCTGTGGCCACGTGTTGCCCAAGGCCACCGTAGATGACGTTCACGATAGTCGTTATATACTCGAACCTTAATTAATTTCTTCCGTTCTTTGAAATTTCCAAGAAAGAAAAAAAACTCATTCACGTATGATCCACAAAGCATTTTCTCCAAGGTATCTCGGTTATCTCCATCAGGTTCAACGTCATACTGATTTGTAGTTGAATCAAAGCTTCTTGACTCACTTTCGGTTCGAAGGTAAAGCTTGTTCAAGGATTTTAATAACAATGGTTTGAAAATAGAAAAGCAATTTTCAGCACTTCTGTATACATGATAACGAAGGCGAGGTCCAAATAGTCGGAAAGCACTTAAAATAAACATTACAAACCAATATATTTGATCGATCACTTCATCACTAGTGAAATCATATTTTTCTTTAGCGATTGCAATTGCAAATCGAACAGCCATATCTTGAATAACATCTGGCCTAATTATTTGCTCATAACGTTGTACCAAAGGTCTATATACTAAAGTGGAGAAGAAAGCTGAATCGACCTCAAGTAAACTTGGATCTGGTTGCGGTCCAATCCCAAGAAAATCGAGTAGAGCAATAATAGGTATAACATGATTTTCTTTAGGTAGATGAGTGAATAACTGTCGAACGGAATGAAACGAAAGTGATTCGACAGCGAAGCAAAACTGTTTATAGTCAATAGATGAATCCAATTGATAGTGACCCGATTCGTCACGTGCTGTTTCATAGTAAGGTGCAGAAGACACGATAGCAGATAAGTATGGGATTTTTTCGATCTGATCTTCATGAAGAGTTAGAATTTGACCTGAAGCGAAACGGAATGTTTTCTCCATTGTTATTCAGTCGCCAGTATTGTCGATCATTGTGATACAATTTTAACACAGCATCATATCTGCTTTATATAATTTGACAATTTTTTAGAATATTCCGAAACGACTAAGATCAAATAAAAAAAGAATGCATATATCTGTTCGTTAATTTAGGTTATAGGTATTAACATACGTTTGACGAAACGTGAGGGATCGAACGAAAGAGACTACCCGTTTCTAAACTTTACTATTGTATCGTGCTGACAGAATACTGCATTTTCGTGTTGTTTCTTTCGCTTCCGATTTGCACGTTGGAAATTTCTAAAGACAAATTAAATGAGTCATCATTGTTTTTTCCTACCATCATGTTGCTCTTTCAACCTGATATCCGTCGTAAATATTTTGATGGTTGACAATGCAAAAGTCGAAAAGGAACATGTCGAAGAAATCGAAAAAGAATACGAATATGAAAAATGGTTAATAAGTTCTTAGAGCCTTCTGATTTGTGAGGGATATGTTTTTAATATATGTTGTAGTGCTAACGTTCTAGAAGAGACAAAATGTAAGCAAAGACAAAAAATTCATAATAAGTCATTTTGCTCTGTAGTAACTATGAATGATAATTTGTCTAATTATTGCATAAACATAATATCGTTCACCAAGACTATATACAAGACGTTCAATATCAATGTATTTCCCCAATTTTGGTCTGATTCGATATATCTGCAGTATATTCAATCCGGATATGATTAAAACGATTTTCGTCATCTAAAGGTTTTATGAATGACTAATTGCTCATTTGCAATGGATAGAGATTTTGCTTGAGTTCCATCAGTTGAAGATGCAACAGCTTCAACCAAGAAAATAGAATTTCTCTCAAATAACAGCTGTTTCCTCAGGTCTTCTACGTATTTCCTTTACACCAAGTATTAGTTGCCTCGTATTACTACTGGTTTAAAATCTGGACTAGTACAATTATAAAAAAGGAAGAATACTTCCCTATTTCCTTTCGACGTTTTCCCAGACATCGTTTTCATCACCATGTAACTGTGCTCTTCCTAGTAAATACTCAAAATAAAGTAGTTTGTACGAGATAAGTCAAATCAGGCATTTATTTTGCTACTAAAATTTATATGAGATTCACATTATCTAAAGTTACAATTTTCATTCTAATATGAAAAATTTCGTTAACCGTACTCCTGAACATAATTATTGATCGGTTACAATGCTTGAAACAGAAGCTACAGATGACGAGCAATCATCAACTTCACAGCGAGAAGATTATTCTAAGAGAAGAAATAAAGTAATATTTATTAACAAGATTGATTTCATCCAAAATCAAACGGATAATGTTGAAAAACATTGGGAAACAATTTATCAGAATTAATCAAATCACGAAGTAAACATCGTTGAATCAGGAGGCGATAAAGGTTTTCGTTTCAACTGTAGCACCATTAGAAATGTAACTTTGGCGATGAATCACTATTCCACCATTACTACTGAACCGGGAGCTAGCGCAAGTTCATAGGAACAGCTATTATAACAATCAGCAGTGTAACCGTTACATATGGAATCTAGTCGTCGTAATCGATGAATGTACCTCTGTCAGTATTAAATAAAGTTGCATGGAAGAATCAAAGTTACAATGACAAACAGATCCGACATCCCTCCGGTGTATAGGAAGAAAACTACATCAAGTCGACTACAGAAAGTTGAATTGAGAATAAAAAATGTTTTTTGATAAATATTGAAGTCAGCGTGTGGGGAAAGTGTGTTAGATATCTACATCCATACCCAGCCTTATTATTAGTTTTGATACTCGATAAGCTTCCAATCTTTTTCCATGAAAAGATCAGAATCGACGTGGTTCCATATGAGCTACAACCGCTGATAGTCAAAATAGGAGTCTTTCTATATTAGAATTCTGAAACTTTTCAAAGGATCACTAGAAAATCATGCATACGTCAACATAGAATATTTTAATGCTAAACTTTCAACGAAAACGAATTGAGAGTTGTACGTGTGATAAAAGGTTGGAAATAATCGAAACGAGTTTTGAAGAGATATCCATTTTCCCCTTTTTAGCTATTCATCAGTAGATCATCAAAGCAATAGAGTCGTTTTCTCAGAAACCTATCAGAGTTATTCTTCAAACATTCGAAATCGGCTTTGCCGCTTTTTGAATGATCCCCGCAAGGTTGTGTAGCAGTTTTCAATGTTGAACCATAGGTTTCCGTACTTCTTGAGTCCGGAAACGTTTATTCTACGTTTTTACTATCTGATATGTTATGTGGTTGTTTGATTCGCGGAAACTAATTTGTCATTCTCTTTGAAGCTTTTTCATCGGTCACACAATCATCTTTCGAGAGCACTCAGCACGAAAATTCAATAAGTGCGAATGATAACACTTCAATTTAGAACCTTAGACAGTTCACAGATCATTGCTGTCATTTTTCAATAGTGTGTAATTAGTCGTCTTTCCTTCCGAAGTCACCGTTAGTAAGTATTATTTTCTCTTAAATTTGAACTATACACTGTGATCGCTTATAATCGCGAGGATATTTCACCGAAAAACAGCAGAAGGAAAATGTCAAGAAATGAACGTCTGCTACATGCGTATGTGTAATCACTATTTTGACATTTTTTGTCTACTACTTAAGGTGGTTTCTTTTTTAATCTTCTAAAGTTTAAAGATATTTTAGAAGTTTTCATCATCTGAAATTCAGTGAATTTATTAATACGAATTTCTTTCGTCAAAAATTTTATTTAAATACACAATATATTAGCCAAATAAACAAAAAAACAACAGAAATCAAGAAAATTAATTACTATACAAACAGAAAAAATTTCATGAACTATTATTATTTTCAAGAAAAAGAACGAAATTGCCATCATATCACTGTTAACTATTTGATGTCATATCGATTTTTAAAGAGCTTGAACTCTTGCATAATAAAAGTTAGAACTAGTGAGTGATGCTATGTCAGATGAAAGAGGTAGTCCATATCGTTGATGTGTTGGATATTGTCTAGTAATCGGTATTGAATCAACACTATTAGCAATATAATCATTAGTCGTACGTGTTGTTGTTGTTGACGGAATCATAGCACCACTATGATGCATTAATGGTTGTCGAGGTTTCAGAGAAGATTTTACAACATCACTCGAATATGAGTGTAGAGTATGATTATGCGTAGTTTTCTGTCGACGATGACGGCAACAAAATATAAAAACGAGCATAACACCAAGTATACACAGAGGAATGACAATCACGTAAAGTAAATTATTATTTATATCGGTTGAAGATGTCATACCTAGAATTCGAAAATGTATTAAATACACTGCAAGTAATTCTTCAATACATTGAAATATTTCTGTTCGTAGTGAAAAATTTGTTTTCAATTTAGTGTTGTCATTTTTTCAAAAATTTATCAACAATTAATTTGAATAAAGTTATACCTTTGTTTCACTACTGATCATCAAGTATTGAAAATAAAAATTGACATAAGATTCATCTGCTAATGAGAACCGATCATGTATGTCTCACATAAAAATACAAATAGCTGTTTGTTTATATTACATTGTATTCAACGAGTACAAAGAAATTAGATTTAAAATTTCAATTGTTTTCTTTAATGATCTCTCTTGAAATTCGAGTCTGATGCATAAACATAAATAGATATTTACAATTTCGACAACAAGAATCATACATATCTTAACCATGAAACTCATATAATTATGCTAAAATTTCAATTCGTAACTATGTATTATTGTTTGTCTTACTTTCACGATTATCAATGATATTAATAAATGATTTCATATAATTGATAGCTTCATCATTTTGAACTAAACAAACATATTGTCCAACATCTTTCGGAATTACCGATGAGAAGATAAGTGGTTTTGAAAGAATATTATTTGAATATGATTGAGATTGAAGTTGTTCTTGAGATTGTTCTATATTTTCATATTGTTCAGAACCAAATACAATAGCATCAGGTCGAAACGATTGTTGAGTATCGATTCTTTTTAACCATTGAATTTTTGTTGTTGGATCATTAGTTTGAACACGGCAATTCAATACAGCTGTTGCATCTTTCTCAACACTTATATTTTGAAGATTATTATCGATGAATTGTAATTTTTCTAGAAATTAAAATCAATTGTAAATGTAAATCATTTCTATATACAGTGGCCCGAAAAATTATCCGTACAGGTTTATTTTTTATTTTTCTCTCGTAAAATTCAACAACATGAAACATCTCCTTAGTGATTCTGAAAGCCGAGAAAGTTCTGCATCCAATAAACTTGTCACGCTACTAGGTCATCGAAATATGTAAGAAAACTGAATCGAAAACCAAAAGTTGTATTTTTCAACTGGTTGAAGGCTTTGTCTAACTTGTGTTCCAAAATTCCCATAGGAAAGAGTGGAAAATTCTGAACAAAACAACTGGTCGGCGAGATTCCAACGACTCACCGTTACAAAGTTACGAGCGTCACAAAAGTAAGAAAAATACTATAAAACCAGTAAAAAGCAGTGCTGTTCGTACTTTTGTGACGCTCGTAACTTTGTAATGGTGAGTCGTAGGAATCTCGCCGATAGACATCGGCGTGACCAAAAAGTCGTGACCAAAGAAAAAAAAAGTTTTTCGATTATAGTTTCAATAGTACATGTGACAACCGAAACCTATTTATCTATTCTTGTTCAGAATTTTTTTCTCTTCAAAATGGTATATGAAATTTGAAGAATCCGATGATCCATAACAGAGAAAATTGCATCACATTAGTCGTGACCAGTTTTGGTCACGGGCAGTCACGACTAATGTGATGTAATTTTCTCTGTTATGGATCATCGGATTCTTTGAGTTTTATATACCACTTTGAAAAGAAATAAATTCTGAACAAGAATAGATAAATAGGTTTCGGTTGTCACATGTACTATTGAAACTATAATCGAAAAACTTTTTTTTTCTTTGGTCACGCCGATGTCTACTCGCCGACCAGTTATTTTGTTCAGAATTTTCCACTCTTTCCTATGGGAATTTTGGAACACAAGTTAGACAAAGCCTTCAACCAGTTGAAAAATACAACTTTTGGTTTTCGATTCAGTTTTCTTACATATTTCGATGACCTAGTAGCGTGACAAGTTTATCGGATGCAGAACTTTCTCGGCTTTCAGAATCACTAAGGAGATGTTTCATGTTGTTGAATTTTGCGAGAGAAAACTAAAAAATACACCTGTACGGATAATTTTTCGGGCCACTGTATATTGTTTCTTCTTTACCTGTAACTACAAGAATATATGTAGCGTTGATAGCACCAAATGAATTGAATAATTCACATGTATAATTACCAGTATCAGACTTACGTAAATCTTTAATTATTAATACTTGCGTTCTAAAAACATTCGAGAATAATTTACGAATGAAATTAAGAACATACTATTGAAACATACTGTGTAACGCCATATTCATCTTCCGATAATATTTTACCATTTTTCTTCCATCGAATCTCTGGTGTTGGTTTGCCCGATGCTAAACATTTTAATTGTATAGTTGAACCTTCTGGTTGAATAATTTTCGTTGGTCGTAATAATTGAGCATCGTCACTGCGTGAAATGAATTCTGGTGCTTCTTAAATTAAAATCTTCGATGCAAGATCTACTAGATAAAAAAAAGCAAAACAAGAGATAATAATACCTCCATGAAATGAATCTACATCCCAATTGATATCATGTTGTTGTTCAACGTTGTTTGATATTGTTCCATTTGCTAGAATCATAAAACGAAGTCGATTGTTTAATGAATAGAAAATAAAATGTCAATAATACATACATCGAATATTAACACGGAATTGAACTTGAATACTACCGAATCCATTGACAACATGACATTTATATAGGCCAGCATCTGTTGAATGTGCTTGATGAATTTTTAATAAGAATCGTTTAATTACTAAATTTGATGATGACCACATAGGATCTAAATCTTCATTATTTTTCGACCATTGAATCGATAATTCAGGCGTATTCGTTACTGGACAATATAATTCAAATGGACTACTTTCATTGGCGTTCAATGTAACAAAATTTGATGCATTCGACAATAGAATAGGTGGACCTAAAAATGAAACGTATTTACTCATGATATTACATTGAAACGAAATTTATGAATTAACAAGTATCTCAAGTTGATAAGTAATCTTAAGACATAACTATTGATAATAGTGCAATAAAAACGTAACATTCATTCGTAGAAATCCTTGACTTTATAACTCTTTCGAAATATTTACTCCTTCTATCCTATGATTGACTTAACATTATCAATAGTGAGAAAAGTACAAACGTTAATTTGTTACTATCTATCAATGAAATGAAATCTTTTGTTTTCTCTCTACTTTACACAAGAGTACTTTGAAGTTTTTTTTTTTTACGAAATACATGTTTAGTCACGTATGTAGTATGATATAAACATAGTGATCGATTGAATTTGATAATCAGTAGTTCAATGCAAATAGTAATGACCTCTTGTTTTTTTTCGAGAGATACAAAACATGATATTCTATCGAACAATTTTTATTGCTTACCTCGTGCAATCGTGTTTTCGATGAGAAAAGATAGCACGAATACAATGATTTGGTTCATTTGAAAATAAGATGAAATCTAAAATTAAGAAAAACAACAATCTATTTCTCTTAAGAATTCATTGAAATAATTCAATCGTATTCTTCAACAGTCATAGATAGAAATATTTTCTATCATAAGATAAGATTGTTCAGTAGCAAACGAAGCTGTAATAAAAAAAAAATTAGATAAATCCCAATATAAAAGTTCATTAGATATATATATATACTATCACTTTTGGATCGATAGTCCTGCAATCTTTTATCAGTTATCTATTCATGACGATGGCTACGCAATACACAGAAAGATTCTAATCTTACGTCTGCTTCTAATATCTTGCCATTCCTCGCCCATGAAGATAAACTTCTTTGTGTACGCACTATCGTCGAGTTGGAAGAAGTTACATCAGATATTTTCACAGTTATCCACTTGAAAATTGTTTTTTTTCGACATTGAATAGAAGTATCGTTTTCTTTTGTTTTTACATTTCAAGTGCAAAGAACTATCAAACAGAATTCAACTGTCATGTTCTTCGGTTCGTCGTCAGATAGGATAGCAAACAGGCGTGTGCTCGTTAAGCATATAACCTTGAATGAATAGGCTCATTCATCATCATCCATTCGTGCAGTGTTCATGGTTCAACTGCATGTGTGTGTATGGGAAAAAAAAAACGATGAAGAAACAAAAGGGCATCTGTATATTTGTTTGGATCATGTCTGTCTATTTTGAATCAATGGATGAAAAAATATTTCTGACGCAACGGTCTATCTCAATTTAACAGTCAATGAAAGATCAAATAGCGTTCACATGAATAGACATTGTTTCACTTATCATACTTTTCAATTTAACAGTCCTATATAAATGTCAAATATAAATATATACGTATATTCACAAAGATTGCCTATGAAATGTGCGAGAAAGAATAGATGTCTATCACATGTGAACCTTAAAAATTCTTTGATAAGAACAAACTTTTCAAAGTTGTTTTATAGGATTGAATGATAAAGGAAATAAACCTTACTTTCACGTCAATTGATTTCTCTCTTGCGTATGTTTTGTTAGAATGAAATTGAAAAAGAGCAGTAGTGCAATTGTCCAATAGTATTAGACTACATCCGACGTGTGAAATTGTTTTATTCGCTTGTTCAATAACAACTAGTCGTTGCGATATTGACCTACAATGTGTTGACGATAATGATAATGATCATGATCATGATCACCATCAACAACAACGATCGAGTTTTTATGTGAACGTGTAATAGTAGAAGAAGAAGACGAAACAACAAGTGGATGTACAATAACGAGATACGCAGCAGCAGCAGCTATGCACACATAGAAGACAAGAGAGAAAAATATAATAAAAGAGTAAAAGAATGGAGAACGAACATTTATACGTTCACACATACAGCGAAAGAAAAAGAATTATTGTACAGCAGCAAATCAATCAGAATATAGATAGAGGAAGAAAAGAAAAAAAGTGAAGTGACAGACGAGTATTAATGCACACATCAGATAGAGACGACGAGATCTGTCTATTATCATGGGAAGTGTCTGTCAACAAATTCGCCTGTATAACTAGAAGCAGTTCTGCATGCGGTCATCATATCTAATGAATATGATGATGAGACACTTCAAATGAGAATGAATGCTTGTTGCAAAATGAATTTTTAATTTCATCGTCTCTGCTTCTGTTCACACACACGCACGTCACCCGACGCTCACTTATCAGCTTCATCAAACCATCGAAACAAAAAAACTAATAATAAATTAATGAATGAATGAATGAATGGTCGGCAATTATTGATAGTCCACAATAAAAGACAGGAAGTTGAAGATTATTTTATTATAATCATCGTTCATTCATAGAAAATACAAGCAATTCGAGAATGAAATGAGCATATGTGTGTCAAAGCAAATATCTACCTTCATATGAATATTTCTTTTTTTTTTGTCGTATTTCAATGTATATATATATGCATCAATCATTTGTTTTTGATTGACATGACAATTTCCTTCATCTTACAAATAATGTTAAATTAATGATCTATGATTGAACAGTCCGAAACGAAAACAGGTGCAATGCTTATCTGTCTTAACTACATATATAAATATCACGATTATCTGCGAATAATATGAACATTTTTTTATTTTATTTCGGACAACAGTTTTCAGTTGTTGTTACCGCATTCATTATTTGCCAACTTGTGTTTTTCTTTCTACTTTCATCATCATTATTATCATCAATGATGACTACTAATCCGTTTCTACATTACTTTAGAACGACGCATTGCAATCCGAGTCGCTTTGATCTCTTCAATCTCATAGTGCGATCGAAATAACTTGAGCATACACTGATGCAATATATTCTTTCTATTCTATATTTTTCATCAAGTGTTACTGTTCGCAATTCGATCATCGTATGATTAGTGAGAGAGACGGAAGAAACATTAATATGCATACGAAAAAGAAAGAATATGAAAACATCAGCATCATCGGTTTGTTGAGTGTTTTCTCAATACATGAGATACACATCGTATCTATTCATCAGCTATAACGAATAGAAAATAATACAAATCTAAATATATATGAGAGAGATAATTATTCTTTTTAGGTAAAGATAAACAAAATCACACCCGAATACAAATGAACAAGGATGATGATGAGCGCGGATGAACAGACGAAAGCTCAATTAACAAACAATACATATATCAAGACAGAGCCTAAGAAAAGAAATGAAGGGCGTCGTTCGACCTTTTGTTGAACATGATGTATTTTAATTGAATATAATTTTACTAAATTGTATTATGGGAAAAAAAAAGTATAACTAAAGATAAAGTTCATACGTGCATGCTTTGTCAGATAATATCTTTCGATATAAACATAATATCTAGCAGCTGTCAATACAATGTCGGTATTAAAAAGACAATTCCCTCCAGTCATAAGTACGTTAAACTATTTTTCTAAGAAATAAGATCCGTAGAATGATTTCTCGATTGATCATTTGTCTTTTAAAAATATTTACAAATTAGTTTTCTTTTCAAAGAACTTGAATCTTATTCCAATAATGATGAACACCACATGTGTCTTTCAAACAATCAAAACAACTCAGACAAAAAGAAAAAAGAAAAGAATATACTAGCCACGTTTATTCTAGTGTTCATAGCTGTGAAATGTATATATTAATTTGATTACAGAATTATTATCGTCTGGCATATCTCGCATGAGTAGATAAATATTTATTGGATCATAGAGTTCTCGTCTTTTTTTCTTAACAAATAAATCAAAGTTTATGGCGTGTCTCAATTTACTATGAGTATTGTCAATCGTTCGTCTTTCAATCGAGACTTATCTTCAATGAGAATAGATTCATTCATGCGATATCTGTTAATTGTGATTCTTAATTAGCCAGTCTCTTTGTTGAATACTCTATATATCATCTAAGTACCTCATCACAATAAAATTATTATTCATTCGAACGATCAATCAACATCCATCTTAAGATCAGTTCGTCGAACAACATACGATTATTTATCATGTATTCTTTCATTTGTACGTAACACATCATTGAATCAACGAGAAAGAAAATAGTCAATTATCGTCCGTATTCATGGACATGCATGAAATCGAACGAATGTTGTGCAAGTTACTACTATGGACAAACATATTCTGATCATACGATGTAGTATTTCTTACATAGGCGATTAAAAAAAAAACAATTTTCTTTTGATTTTAAGTGAAAAATAAAATTTGAAAACTTTTCTTCTGTCATTACGAAGATGGACAATTGGAGAAAAAATGATTTCAAATATATGATTAAAATTAAAACACAGTCATACACGTTTGATTTGAAATTAGTATCAATAAAAGGTAGATTATTTTCAAAGTTTGCTTGCATCGAAAGGAGATTGTGTGTTTATCAAATTTTCCATTAGTTTCTTTTTCATTCATCAGATGTATAAGATAGAATCTCGAGAATTCCAAATTGTTTTTATTTAAATTTACAAGATAAATATAATTTAATCGAACAGTTGTAGAAAATGCCGAATGGTGATGATAAGTTTCATGCCCGTTTTAGAGTAAAAAGTAGAATATGCTTATTTTAAGAGAGGAAGACTTTCTCTATCCGCTATATCACATATACTATAAAGTTCTGTTGTGCACCGATGATTTTAATAGATGTCGCCACATTCGGTGCCTTTTATTGTGCACGGCAGCGAATACGGCGATAATTTTCGAAATCATCTGTGTACAACAGAACTGAATAATATATATGCTGCCCGATAGAGAATTTTTTTCTCCATATATCCCATCTTTTTGTCGAAACCTAATAATCACCTGTCCCTATGATGCATACCCAGGTCGACGATTACGGACTTCGTATACGGCTGTAAACGACCGTATACGCTCCCCACACGACCGTAAGCGGTCGTATTTTAGCGTTTTACATGGTCCAGTATTACGGTCGTATATCGCCGTATCGTATACGGGCAAATACGATCGTGTACGGTGGAAAACGGAAACCGTTTACGGATTTTGTATACGAGGACCGTAAACGATCGTTTTTCTCTCCCTATATCGTCGTATTCCCCCGTATACGACACGGAGATATACGATCGTAATACTGGACCATGTATTTTGCCGTATTCCTCCGTATACGGTCGTGCTTGTTCGACCTGGGATGCCTACGTGTATTTCCATCTTGATGAACAGTATTTGTCTATCGAACTTTAAAAATGATATCATAACATTTTTCTTCTCTTGGAATATAAATGTGATGTATCTCGCTATAGATTATTAATTGTTCCATATGTCCAATATTGAACTGTCTAACAATCAATATTTTCATGTATAGGATTTCTCACTTGAAAGAGATATAGTATGCGTTCTTGATTTGAATGTGTAACCTGAGAAAAATAGCCTATCTTCACGCATAGGTTACAATGAAAATTTTTTCATTTCTAAAGTATTGAGTAAAATTCGATTTTTAGATCAATAATTATCGAATAGTCTTTGTTTCTTAAATCGTATCGGTTATTTCTCATTCAAACCTACGATGCTTCTTTCTGTCTCTAATTATTTGAATTTTACGATTCCATAGAGCGCATGCTCCGAATTAGAACGGGACTTTCGTTTCCTCATGTTTCGTCTTTAATATCTTTATAAGAAAATGT
>OENT01002669.1:0-13694 GCA_900239685.1 Rotaria macrura
AGAAATGCATAATTCTAGGAGATTTTAATGTGGACTTGAGTAAGGACACCAAACCAAGCGAAATATTACTAGAATGAGCAGACAGTTGCTCGCTAGCTCCATTTATTCCAGACTCGTTTACATCACTTCGATCAAACTCAAACCGCACTATTGACTATGCCTTTTCAAGCGGAATCCCGGTAAGCATTCAAACGTATGAGGGTCAAACAACAAGCGGCCATAAACCAATACTAAGCACACTCTGCTGTGGCAGAAAGGAAACCGCGATGGGGAAAAATATTCATTGGAATTTAGTCTCTCTATTCTTATCCTATGCTTTCACGTACTGGCAAGAGATATGGACCAAGGGCAGCCTAGATGAGGTTTACAGCAACTACATATCTTTTCTTTCACTACTAATTCCTAGATGTACAGTATACTTTGCACTTAATAAACATCGTCCAGCACTACCAAATTCGATTAGAGCCAAAATAACTAGAAGTCGCATAATATACTTCCGCGCCAAGAGAACTGGTGATTTCGAACTAAGGAGAATCTCGAAATTCCTTCAAGGGTCATTGAGAAAGGAAATTTACCTTTTTAGAGCTAATCAACTAAGGAAAAACATAGCAACTAGATTCTCACCATCTTAAACTTCAGCACCCTTTTGGTCAAAAACAAGACGCATCTGTAAACCAGGTAGTGCATCGTTGCAGGCCTTCACAGTGGACAATGGAGAAATAGTTAGAGATACTTCTAAAATGGTTGGTTTAGCCTCTAAACATTATGAACAGCTCTATTCCGTGCCTACAGTAGTACGTCCCCACCCATATGTCGATGCTCCTACGGTCACCTGGGAAAATGATAATCAACTAATCCATCCGGTAACATTTGAAGAAGTTATTAAGGTGGTCAGAAGTAGAGAAAAGAAACTAACACAGGATGCACACGGGCTTTCTACCTTTCTTTTTAAGTTCTTACCACCGCAATACTGGATGTTGTTTGTGTCACTGTTCAACAGATCTTTTTCGTCCTTCTTCCTACCTACGACTTGGAAGGACGTTCGTATCATACTATTAGCCAAGAAGGAGGCTATATGCACGACTTCCGACACTAGACCCATCTCATTATTGGATATCTTTCTCAAAGTAATAGAGAGATTGTTCTTAACNCAGGCCTTCACAGTGGACAATGGAGAAATAGTTAGAGATACTTCTAAAATGGTTGGTTTAGCCTCTAAACACTATGAACAGCTCTATTCCGTGCCTACAGTAGTACGTCCCCACCCATACGTCGATGCTCCTACGGTCACCTGGGAAAATGATAATCAACTAATCCATCCGGTAACATTTGAAGAAGTTATTAAGGTGGTTGGAAGTAGAGAAAAGAAACTAACACAGGATGCACACGGGCTTTCTACCTTTCTTTTTAAGTTCTTACCACCGCAATACTGGATGTTGCTTGTGTCATTGTTCAACAGATCTTTTTCGTCCTTCTTCCTACCTACGACTTGGAAGGACGTTCGTATCATACTATTAGCCAAGAAGGAGGCTATATGCCCGACTTCCGACACTAGAACCATCTCATTATTGGATATCTTTCTCAAAGTAATAGAGAGATTGTTTTTAACCAGATTTCAAAAAGTACTTGAAAAACGAGCTATTCTTCCCGACACGCAATCGGGTTTCAGATCTAATTTCAGACTGCAGACCAGAGTTCTGCTTCTAATTGAGCAAATCTCCTCTATGATGGCTAATAGCTCCCCGGTAGCCACAGTTTTCGTTGATTATAAACAGGCATTCGATCAGTTGTGGATTGAGGGATGTGTGGGCAAATTTAGCCGAATGGGAATCCCTAGAGCGTATACTGAGTGGATCAACGCGTGGCTAATCAATAGGAGAGGATATGTTGAAATTCAAGGAGTCAGATCACAATGGTTCCCAATAGAATGGGGTGGCCCACAGGGTTCCAGCATAACTCCCTCAGTATTTGTCACTTATCATGCGGGTATGGATAACTTCCTGCAAAAATGCTCCTCCTTTTACTTTGCTGATGATCTAGCAGCCACGATGGCGGGAAAAATGGGAGAAAAATACTCCGAGCAATGTCTAGATTTAGAGAAAAGGCTAAAATCATTCTTCGACAATCTTGAATACTACTCAACGCTTTCTGTGCAGCCTATAAACTATGAGAAAACTGAAGCACTTTGGTCAGCTAGAGCATGGGGCATACACGAGGGCCCAAGTTTCCAACTAACCTGTGGAGGCCACCATATTAAATGGTGCGCCTCGTTTAAATATCTGGGTTATTGGATCAGTACAAAACTAGGCTGGTCTTTAATGATCAATAAGACACTTTTGAAAATAAGGCAAAGAGTAGGGATGATTAAAACCAGTCGTATTTTTGGAACCTCATCGGCTGAACTCAGAAGAGTGCTCTTCTCATGTTACGTCCTGCCTCTGTTCACATGGCTGTTCGCAATTTTCCCGCTCTTTACAGAATGCCAACGTAACTATATAGAACACTTCTATGCCACTTGTCTAAAGCGGGTATTGCACTGCCAGCATTGGACGGATCACTTTTTCGAGTTCGTCTGCAATGAAATTTCCCTTAGCAATAGATGCACTAAGTACTGGCAAAAGTATGCCAGAGCCCTAATGAGTATGACAGATGGGAAACAACTTACTGAACAACTACTCTTAAATTTACATGGATCAGAATGGTTAAGTGGGGAAAAGCGAATCAAAGGGTTAAGACGATCGAAACGTTTTAGGGAACAAACAACGGCCTTAGAGGAATGCTGGGAATGATTTGATCAGAATCCATCAACTGATACTAGAATAGAATTCCCGCCTGAGGACATTGAGCTATTTAGTGATTTCCCCGAATCCTTTTGATCTCTTTCTCTACCTTTTCTAAACTTTCTTTCTTTTGCCTTCTTTTGCTTTCTCTTTTTTTTTCTTCTATGTCTCCTCCATCTTTGACATGTCTGTTGTTGTATTTTGTTGTTATCCGTGTTTGTGCTTCTGCTCCTGTGCTACTATATGTGCTTGTTCTCCTCCATCTGGTTGTCTGGTCCGGTTTTGTACAGTTGTTGTTCAAGTCTTGTTCCCTGCTATGGGTCCACTCACTATTAGGTGTTTGCATCTTTTCTTCTAGCATGTGTGTTAGTATCTGAAGCTGCTATTATGTCGTCTCATATCTCTGGTGGTCATTTCATCCTCTTTCGTGTCTTTTATTACCTCTTCTCTCCTTCTATTTTATATTTCATATTACTTGAGCGTGAAGGAACTTTTCTCTTGGTACTGTCAGGCCTATATGGGCACAGTTCTATCTTTCTTTTTTTTTCTCAAACTGCAAATAAAAAAAAAACTTCTAATTGCTAGAACAACGATTTAGATATTCATATAGCAGAAAAGCAACCAGGACAGCTCTTATAATATTTTTCTCTGGAAGAATCTGTGGTCAAGCTTTGCCTTAGTCTTTTCGGCAATGCTCAGCATCCAGGTACAATTACAGCGATTTTCCGGTGTCGCTGCATCTTTTCGACACATTAAAATATCTCAGCATTTTTTATGTTGAAAAAATGCTGAGATACAGTGATTCTCTCGTTGGATAATGGCATTATAATGCATTTTTGTTCTTTCAAACACAACGTACCCGTTGTATTGCTTGTGTTAAACTCCGATGCTGTGGTCTTTCTAGTTAAAACCACAGGTACAGTAATAGCAGTAGCCACAATGCACGCGCCAGAGATAATCGCAATGCTGATTACGATAATACGTCTACGCGTGAAAGAAGTTGAATATTAATATAATGAGCCATAAACGGATACGAACCTCTTTTTGGCTTGTACAAGAAGCTCCGGTGGTTGCTGTTGATCCTCGGGCATATTTCACAGTGTCGGCTTTTTCTGTAAATGACACGCATTCACTTGAGTATGTGATATTTGAGTAGCAAAGCATGCAAGAATACTGCTCACACAAACTCTTTTTTTCATATGCGTGCACACATGCATATGCCGATGTTTTCTAATCTCTTGAGATTCTAACACATAGAGGAGCATTTATAAGGCTGTCTCAGTCATGCAAATACAAGAAGTAATTGATGCGCTCAGAGAATTTTGAATGATCGGTTGCAATAAATATTTCATCTATCTTTTGCTGACGTCATATACCATAATATGAAGCGTTTCTCTTTATGAAGAAAATGTCACAATCGCAATATTTTTCTCTTATGCGTTCTACTTTAAGCGGCAAGATTCATTGGTTATCATTCAACTCTAGGATTGACACTCAATATGCTCTTTTGTAAAATCTCATAAAACGACACGCTATAGTTAGTTTGAAGAAACAAACTACAATGCAAATTCACAGATTCATAGTCACCAATATTAAATCAATTGTTGTGCTGTTCACAAGCGCTATTTTACGAAATACATAGAATGGAGGACATGATAAGCAACTGCTTTTGACGTCAACATTCACTTTGAGAATGTTTGGTTTCCGCTGTCTCAACCACTTTCCCTGCTACTATATATAATTTCCATGCATTGTCGTTTGTGTAACATTTGCTAAATAGTGGTGAGTATATTATTCTAGTAATAAAAAAATTAGATGAGTTATGGTTGATAATATTTCTGATGGTGAATAATTCCTTTAAAATGTTAGCAATTGTTTGGTATATGTTATTAAATTAAACTCACATAGTGGAGAAGGTTATAAGTTTGACCAGCTATTAATAAACTGATGACAGATTGATGAAGTATTAAACGTATTAATGCATAACTTGCAAGGTGGATCAAACTTATTTCTAATGCTAGAGATCACAAGAAATCAATTGGGGAACCTTTCAAAATTATCTGGTATCAAATAAGAAAATCCAGCAATCTTCCTTTCCTATTCAATTTCTTTTAATTTAACCAGAACAAAAATAATAGTTGAGGCCGTTGGTCAGTAGAAATTTGTATTGTAAAATAATAAAATATTCTACAAATTCATTATTTGATCAATTAAGTCGTGGATTCATGCAAGAATTCTTATAGACGAATGAAACTATGATCGGATAACAGTTAGTTGTCATTCAATCGCGCTATCTAGGACTCTACTGTCTTATGTCTCTTAGTGCATGTTCTCCTTCTCATACAACTGACCAGCGGACACGCTTTCGTTTCTCTACATTTCTATTTTCGTCTATCGATGAACATTGTGTTTTTATTAATTTGATTTTCTTCATATTTGTTTTTAATTTTTCTTGTATGAATTGTCGAATATGTCTAATCGAAACTCTGTTCTGCCCAATAATGTTTTGGAATTTGAGAATGATGAATTCTTTGAATTTGCTAGATCTTTTCTGGTGAAAAGTTGGCTATTCTCCTTCAGTTTCAAGATATTATCAACGTTCAAGGATTACTCGATTGCAATGATCCCTTTGAAATTGTATCATTCGAATCTGATGATGTGCTCGATTTGAAAAATAACATGCGCGTAAAATTAAATAATAGCTCATTCAATGTTTTACCTAGAATCAAAGGCAAGATGAAAATTTTGGAATGTGCCTCAACAAGGAAACGAAATGAATTTAGAAAAGATAAGTCAAAAACATCTTTTGATATAATTGCAAGCAATATAATGCATCAATTACTTTGGCAACTGAAAATTATCCTTACTATTTTAACTCATCAACTGAGCCATCAATAAATATTTCTTCGCCGTTATCTATTACTTGAAAATCTGATGACGAACAAAAAAGAACATATAATTCATTTTCTTCACGAATGATGGGAAAAATAAAAGAGGGCAAAAGCCAACAAGGGTTTCAACTTAAAGAAAATATTGATTATGAGCTTATTGTCAAGTATGTGTCAAAAAAAGCATTTATCAAATGTCGATGTGGTAAAGCAACAAGTTAAGGGAGAAAAAAAACATTCACACAGTAAGTCATTGGTCTCAATAACTCATAGTTTACTTTTCAAAAGTTCTAGGAAGACAAATTTTCCTAAACGTTTGAATGATGTATTCAGCACGTGGTGGCAGAATATTATATACGCTACTGATGTGTAAATGAACTCTCAGCAGGATTCAATACTACTTGTAAAAATAAATTGCGTTGATAGCTGTTCATTCGATTGATCTATCGAAAATACAACGTTACGGATAAGAACTTATCGATGTGTTGAATGTCGTTGAATAGAATAGAGGTTTCTACTGATAAACCCTATTGTGCTGTTAGTTCAAATAGTATGAGATAAGCGTTATTATTTATCTCAAACACAGAATTTGTTGTCGTTCTCAACACGATTGATGCCAACTCGACTTACATTTCATACTCACCAGGTACAATTGTTTAGATTCTAATTTTTCAAATGAAACTTGTATACTACTAAAGGTACTTAATTAAGACATGAGATTGTGGTGTCGTTGTGAAAATTATTTCTATTAACTTCAACATGCGACGAATGTTTTAGAAGTTCATATTAACTTTACTCGTTTTATTTGTATTGAATAATTCATATATAAATATACATGGGACACTATAGGAAAGTTTTTTCGCCCGGTTCTTTTAAAAGCCTTAGTTTGGGTTCAAGTATTCTATTATAATGCTTAGACATATTTAGGATTGTGTTCAAAATTTCAGACTTCTAAGTCTTGTACTTTGTTGTAGCTGATCATTACTTTTACGCTAGGTCACACAGTGTGCTAATGGATGACCCATCTTGTATGAGAGAACGTTGCGTCTCATATTTTGATTCCTAAATTCCTTCTATTAGAAAAACAAAATATGCTAGAATATGCAGCGTGAAAAACTCTACAATTCGCAATCGACAATTTATATTATTCATGCAATCTTCGGTGTTAAGAACAAGCAAAATTCTAAGCGACCGATTTCCTCGACTGTAAAGATTCCACCTAAATGAGAACCTCATTTTTTCGATGACATCTATTTCTCGCTCAATAAGTTCTTTTTCAAAGATACAGAATATGAAGAAAGATGCAGCGTGAAAAGCTCTACAAACTACAAACAGCAGTTTAGCTTAACTACATTCTTTTGCTTTTTCTCAAAAAGCAAAATTCTCTGAACTAATTTTCGCAGAGTCCAGAATTAGTCCCTCAAAATACTGTTAATTCGAAGCAAAACATGCACAATCAACATAAGCTTTACATTGTCGATTCCACAGCTTTTCCCGCTGCATCTTCTGATGTAGTTTGTTTTTAAATAAAATTTTGCTGGGGATCAAAATATATGAAATTCAGAGTTCCTCCATTTTTTTGTAAGTCACTCGCTATGTTGCTTACAGAAGATGCCATGTTATTATCGTAAAAGAAATGATCGCCTGCAGCAAAGTACAAGACACAGAAGTCTGAAATTTCGAACACAATCCTAAATATGTCTAAGCACAATTACAGAATACTTGAACCCAAACTAGGCTTTTAGAAGGACCGGGCGAAAATACTTTTGAAGTGCCCTAAGTATAAAAAATTCTGTTGCTATTTTAGTTGTCGAATCACATTCGTCGTTTAACAAAGTCTAATTCATGTGTTATGATCCAACAAAAACTGAAAAATATTAGTGAAAATATTACTCCGAATCTTCTTTCTGATATCGATAATGCTATTAAATCTGGTGCTGCAACATAGTGCTGTATCAAGTTCAATACCAATCAGTCAAACAGTATTCGGAAAACGACAAAAAAAATGAGACATCCCCTTTATCTTAATCTTTAAAAAACAAGCTATAATGGTATGTTTTTTCGACTAGATTTTTATTTTATGAATAATGTAATCATGTATTTGTTTTTTGATCTTCTTTCAAGCAGTTTGACTTTTATGATAACACAGATATATAAATGTAATTGAGATGATTATACAATCGATAAAACCTCTGACTTAATTTGTTTCAATTAGAGAAATTCCAAACGTAATACTTAAAATAAATTGCATCACAAGTGTGAGAAACATTTTCAATATAAATAAATAATTAGATATGACTGAAAAACAATTTTTTACATGATATTCTAAATATATAAGAAAATTTGTATTCTCGTATTGAATATCTGAAATATTGCTTCGTTTAAACCAGTGTTTCCTATTTTAACTTGTGTAAGTGAACTTTCTCAAGATAATCGTAATAATAGTTTTTAGAAAATTTTTGACAGATGTCAGGTTTTTCATCTAATTTTGACTTAAGGGGGGCTACATCCCTGAGAAAAGTAAGTTTTTTTTAGAAAAGATTGATTTTGAGTTTTTATCATGGGTTGACGCCTCAAAATCTCCTCTTTCAGAATATGGTATACCGACATTTGAGCCTACTCCACTTGAACCCCGACAATTGAGCCTTTCAAAAACAAATTGAATGTCGGTGTAGATCTTCTCACCCCACCCATGTCCTCACTGGCACAGATCCGCATCAATACCAGTACCCACACNGGTCAATTATTATTAACCTTCAAGAAGAAATCGATCATCAAATATTAATCAATACCCATCTTCATTCTATGATTCGATCAATAAAAATTATGAAACGTCTGGTATATTCAGTAAAAATCTCTTTTTATGAGGTTCATGATTAACGTTATAATTCTTTTTGAAACGAATGTGACTGGAAATTCTATTATACTGATATCTATTTCAACTGAAATCTATCATCTGAAATGAGGAAGATTCACTGATCATGGCATCTTATAGGCTTCGTTAGCAAACTAAAAAAATCAGACGAATAAATAGTCCAGAATAAGTGACTTTTAGTGAGAATCACAATCTTATGCATCAACATAAAGTACAATGATGCCATTTAAATCCACGTCGAGAATTATGGGCCGGAACACACAGGATAGCACTGGAAATTTTAGGAACTTTGAAGCAAGAATCAAATGAACGGATTCAGTAACCGAATTTATCCGGTCGCTACTGGGAAATCACCCAAAAACTGGCAAAATCGGAGGCTGAATACGATACCTTGCCACCTGATTTCCACCAGAAATTCACGGAATCGTGGGTCAGGAATCGTCGACCTGGTAATACTTCGGCTAAATTAGTATTTAACTGGTAATAAAATTTCAAGTTTTCCAGTTAGAAATAATCGTGGTCGATTTTTGATTCCAAGCAATCAAAATTCATGCAATGGTATGCCAATAGAATGCATATTAATTGATAGTGGTTCGAATCCGTCATTATTCCCGTTACCAATGACTCCAGAAAAAAGAATTGATATGTATCGTTTAATTCGAAATTCTCGATCTGATCACTTTACTTGGCCCATTGGTATGGCACATAGAACTAGTCTTATCTATGATACTACTTTGAATATTAAACCACGCGAAGATAATGATTTATCATCGACTAAAACTGAATGTAGCTCACATTCTGATGTTGAAGAATTACAGGTTCAATTGCATTACATAAGATTTTCACTTGGTAGAAAATCTATCAAACTATTAGCTGAAACAGACATTATACCTTTTCCTGACCCCGAACAAGACACAATTATAGGTACATTAAAATTCTTGGATGATTTCATAACCCATTTTCCATCGATGACAAACAATAAAAACCGTGATTATTGTCTTTTGGGTCAGCATTTTTTACGAAATTTTGGTTCTATTCATTGAAAAATTATTTCCACCAATTAATACAAATATTAGTGAAATTGTATAGTATTTATTCTACCAACGGCCTTATTTTTGAGGACAATGAACATGTTGGAAAAGATTTATTCAACATATCTGATCAACAAATGGATATTGATGATCTTTTTTAACCTGTACAATATATTTTTAATTGATCAATTGATTTATGTACATCCATAGTACTCTGGTCTACAATCCAGGGGAAAGCTTGATTTTTATTCAGTTTTGATCTTATTTTAATCTTTGTCATTTTTTCCAAGCCGTACAAGTTGCTGATAATACGATGTATCTCTGTGGTCATCCGACTTGAGATATTTATAGGCAAATTGTATAATCGATATCTTTTCTTGCTTAGAAAAACTGGAAAAGATTGAAAAAGCATCAATACTGGAAAAAAATCAAGCTTTCCCTCTGAATTGTTGTACAAAGTACCATTATTGTACATAAATGAATACATCAATTAAAAATATGCAATACATTCAGTAATATTATAGGAAAAAAATGTTAAAGGTATTGTTCTTTTTTGAATAAAACATAAACTCATTTTTTTGTTAAGCACTATAGAGTATCATGGATATGCACATATCTTTATTGACAAAAGCCCAAAAACGGAAACGATAAAATTAAATCGGTTCAATTGATTGTTACTGCCCTTATTAAGCTTTATAAGGGGTTTCGCAATTGAATTTATATTAAAAAGTATATAATGTTTTCATGTTGAATTAGATGTTGTATCCCGTGCTTGATTTCGTAAATAGTGTCCCATTTGATGGCTGTCTAACTTATGCTACCTGTATTTCGATCAAATATAGAATTTTCAGGTCCCTGCAATTCAGACTATTCGACAGCATGTGAACGATCTTCGTTTGCTTCATTGCTAATTAAATAGACACAGTCGCCATGTGTCAAATTTATGCTCAGAGGAAACAAAGAGTTGAATAAGTGTGGATATCTTTGGTTTTCTTGGCTTAGCAAATATTCAACAGTGGTCTCCCGTGATAGGTAAGGAAAGTTTTCGATTTTTCGCAGCAAAAGAAAATGGGAAAACGAATTTACACTACCTCAAAGGAGCTCAAAAAATTATTCTTGCCTATATCCGTGACTGCTGCGTTCCAGCGTGAAAGCACGTTTTCATTCTTCCTGATTAATCGAGTATACTAATATCAGCAAATGACACAAATCAATTGAGATATTATATAGTAACAATCATTTCTTATCTAATCTGCTGCCATTTTAATTCAATAAATCGTTTTACTCAGTTCTACTCACGAAACCGCGGTTTAATAGAAAAGCACCACGCGCAAAACCGCGGTTATCATTATAGCGGCTGTTGTCAGCTTTTTGGGCAGTGGTACGTGCACTCATAGACGCGGTTCATTTTGGTAAAAATTTAGGAAATCTTTATTGATTTTAAATACACTCCTAAACGCTCACTCACTAATTCAGTGGATTAAACAAATGACAGCTGATTTATTTGAAATACTTGAAATTGTGGTTCGACTGTACAATATCTAGTGTAAATGGAACAAGGCGACTGCTGATTCATGCAACGGGTAATAGTTGTCTGATATTTTATGTGGTCGAAGACATATTGAAGTGGAATTAAAACAGAAGCGTTATTGTTTCTATAGAATTGAGAGATAGGGATAAATGTGAAAGAAGAACATTTAAAAAACGTTAGTTTCAGATAACGGCATGAGTATATGGGCATGGATGTCGGTGTGCAGCTTAGCGAAAATCGAAGTCACCATCAACCCACGCCAACCCTCGAAAACAATCAGTTATAACAGTGCCTTTACAACTGGTTTTAACTAAAAACGGAAAAATGAAACAAAATGTCTTTTGCTGTTTTTCACCTCGATCACTTTGCACCGTTACTGAAAGCTGTCCATGCACTTAAATTATGTGTAGCATAAGTAGAAAATTTACGTCATTAAGAAATAATAAGTTCGGTATCATAGTAATTTGGCTGCCTCCTAAGCATCAGTCTGCGTGGTCGAATTTACACCTAAGTTAACATTAAATAACTATAACGCGTTGAACTGTGAATTATGTGCTCTAGTTTTAAAATGTTTTTCTTGAACGCGTTTTAAGGAAGTATAAGTCAAAATTATATCAACTGTTAAAAAGCGAAAATGCTGACATTTCTCCACAGTTTAAAAGTATCGAAAAGAAAAAAGATCATATGATATCTTATGAATGTAAATATCTATGAAGGATGATCAAATTTTTCATATTCTAAGAAAATCTTTATTCATGAAGCAATAAAAACAATCATTTATACAAGAGACATGTATCAGTGTGACGTATAATTCTATAATTTTCGTAGATTCCAGAAGGAGTTTATGATACTCAACAGATAATCAATCATCTAGTAAAAAGCTGAAATCTTCTGGAGAAAGATCGATGCTCTTTCTTTCTTTCTTTCTCTTCCACATGTGCCGTTGTTCTTAACCGAGCAAAAAGTATGATCCGAAAAAGTATCCAGATACTAATACATAAGAGAGACAGTCTTGCTTTGATATTCTCAATATAAATATAAATTTTAAGTACTGATTTAGACGTTCTTGAATGGGAATCAAGGTAATCATATTTTAAAGAAAGATAGAGTTAAATATTTCATTTTCAATATCTTAAAGCAGTTTAAAATCTTTTTCATTTGTGAGTTCTATTTCATTGGTTTTCATTAAGTGATAAATTGAAAGACACTTTGAGTGTATCCCGAAAATTGTATCTCAGTGGAATTTTGTGTAAAAGTGATTGAAATGTAATTAGAAATCGAAATGTCAAAAACGTAATTCAAAAATAAAAGGTTTCCAAATAATAACACTTTTTCAAAGTAGAGCAGTTAATTGAAATCAGTAATATTCTTGGAATACAAAGAAAACAAAACGTCGAGTATACCCTAAAGAACAAGAGAACAATCAGTCTTCTCATCGTGGTTCTATGGTGTAGCGGTTAGCACTTTGGACTTTGAATCCAGCGACCCCAGTTCAAATCTGGGTAGAACCTCTGTTTTTTACAGTACCATTTCATTACGGCATTTTTTTCTGTCCCATAGAAAAAAAATTTAATTATGAGTTTCTTTCTCTTGTGAAGAAGTGACACGATGACATAATATTTTTTCTTTTTTTGGTTGATTATATGAAAACTTGAATCTATGATGTGGTCCAACATCTAATCGGAGCAGTCACTTCACGTGTCCTCGTAAAGTATTTTTGTCTAATCCACTGTCATGTGAAATCCAAGTTCAAAACGGACTGGTACGGCATTTAACGTTTTTTGGCAATATTTGCTAACCGATGTACTCATTTGAATTACTTGCTTTTATCGAAAATATTTTATTTGTTTTAGTAAATGAATTTGAAGTTAGATAAAAATTGATGTCTGTTTCATTATATGAAGCGGCATAGTTTTTAATGCTCTTTATTCGGGATTCATGTTGACGGGAGCAAGTATGGATAAAAAATTCAACTATATCGATTGCTGAAGTCTGTCGTACCTTGACTCTAGACGTGAAGCGTTCTTTAGTTTGAGAAATGAATTTCTCCTCGTTAAAAAATAATTGAGACAATAAAATATCAATTATAAAACTTGATCCACAATAGGATTTTCAGATAAGATATCGACTGAACCTTCGACATTGATTAACGAACAAACCCATAAGAAAAATATCGTTTTCTGAAAGATAACAGACTGCGATACATATCGGGACACGAATTGCTTATAATGGCGTACGTGTTCAATGATTCTGCTCATGCCGAGAATTAGAGTGTAACAGCACTTGGTTTAGGAGTGAGCCAGACAAATGTATTGAAGGTGTGTGTGTCGTCTTCCTCACGCAAGACTCTCTTCCATGCTAATATTCGAATCCTCAAGCACACGTACAACCAAATTCGAATTGGTTGGCCAGATTTGATTTTTTTCGGCCGTCATTTATTTATGCGCATAATGATCATTAATTTCATCGGATAAAAGGAATTTAGTTTACTATGCGGTTCTCCGTTCGATTGCAACAGTACTTCAACTGTTCGCTAACGGAGAAACAGACAAAGCTAGTATACTTTACTTCTTCATTTTAGTCAATTAT
>OENT01002670.1:3880-18877 GCA_900239685.1 Rotaria macrura
TGTTTTCACGCGTGAAATAATTTAACGAGTTTTCTTGAATATCAGTCCTTTTAATGAATTATCTTCCATATAATTTCGTTAAATTCTACATTTGTTTTCACGCGTGAAATAATTAAAGATTTTACTAAATGACTTAAGGCAACTTCTAAGCTCACGTGGGTAGATAATCTAAATGCTTATGAATCTTTGAAATGAATGTAAAAAGTTTATTTTCATCTAGCGCAACTAAAATGAAAAATTTCATGAACTTTCTTCAAGGTTTGGATAGCGAAAAAATATGAAATCATTGAATTTGTTTCTCCAATAAACACATTTCTCAATGATATCATTAACTGAGACATAATAAAAGTTATCATTATTTTCTAATTTGCCTTCTTGAATTGATGGCATATCGATGTTTTCACCGTTGATAAATATATGTATGTTTCTTGGATTGGAAAGAGGCCATAATTCTACTAAAATGTCATCATCATCATCAGTAAATATTGAAGTAATTAAGCCAAAATGAACTTCATCATTAAGCTGACATAAAACTGCAGAATCATCTGCTACTTTTGTATTGGAATAATCAACAGTTGTATAGCGAACTCGACCAATTTTATATGACGAGAAAAAACGAAGATTTCGATTCGAAAATAAATTGGAGATTCGATCTACAGCACTTGATGAGTGAATAGTCTTCACTGTATTTGTTGATGAAGTATAATAGCCGCGACCATACACAATTTTTTCAATATAATTTCTGATTTTATCATTCATCAGGGAATTCTGTAGATGAAAACATGCGCTTCTAAACATGTTCAAGTTTCCAATCATTTCTATTTCTTCTCGACGAGTTCCTTTTATTGTCCGCATGATCATACCTAAAAATCATTAATACCAAACTTCATGATTTATCAATTTCACAAAAAAACAATAGGTTTCGAATTATGTAAGCGTAATTAAAAATCTATATATTTTAACGAAATTTCTCGAATCAATTTATTTTAAGCAGGATGAAGTGAGCTGAAATTTGTTGAAAGCAAAGTATTTTCATACATTCTTCTAGTTCGAAAGTCAAAATCATTTTGTTTAAATCGTTGATTTCTCGCTACTTGTCATATAGGCAATGAATATATATCATGCTCTTAAAAAATGAATACCATACCAAGGTTGTTTTCAAAGTGAAATGTGGAGTATGAGGTTAGTGGACCATAATCATTTACAGTTTGTCCAATATGATGAAGAGAATGAATGACCTGTTGATTGTGTCTAGCCGTATATAATTTTGGAAATTCAATGAGAAATTCATGCAAAAGACGTTTAATATTATCAATCATCATCATCGTCACACATCTATTCTCTGAAAAATGGATAGCAAATACTAATTTTAGAAAGTGATTGTAATATTTAGCATTGAGAGCTTTTTTAAATATCACAAATCCAAATAGAAGCACCATTCTTAATTCATTAGCCTTCAGCTTTTTGAACTTAAGAAGTGAACGAGGTCGTCGAGATGTTGTAGATGGAAAACGAAATGATTGCAGCATCGAGGATAATTCGTCAAGATAATGATAACATGACCAGTCTTCCTTTTTGAAATTAGGTTTTAGCCAAAGGTTCAAAAGTTTTCTCTAATATTACACAAGAATATTTAGATTATACCGACATAAACTTCGACAAAATGTTTATGATTTGATGAAAAAACCGTATTACTTCTTGCATCGTGAAAACGCGTTAAAAGTTCTTTTCTCAACGAAGATTCGCGACAAATCTCGCACAAAACTATTTTTCACGAAAATAAACGAGTTAAATTTTCTCTCCAAGTCATTTTTAACGCGTGTTCATAATTTGAAGTAGGAAGAACTTTTTCGTCAAATCAATACATTTCATAGAATTTTACGCAAGAGAACGTGATGAAAAACACAGCTTCACTTACGAAAACTCCATGATAAACGTTATGAAGGTTATCAGACAAAAAACTAAATCCAACATCAAAATATTGCAGTTGACGAAGAATACAAGGCCCGAGAATCCCATATTCAGATTGTCTATTTTCTGCTATTTTCTCCTTGAGCTGACGTTTAGCAATGCGGCCAAGTCGATCGGTAGTTATTTTTGCAATGTCTGCATCATTTTTTTCTTTAATCGCCAGTAGATAATCATGTCGATCATTTGATCTTACATTGGGTTGAATCGGAGACTTGTTGATTGGAAAACAATTAATCCGATGATCAGAACCAACAGAAGAGCGTACTGTATAACCTAAAGGAAAGATTAGAAATAAAGAAATAATACTTAATGGAAAAATACCTACCACGAATTTCGCAGTTGGTTCAGGTACATTTTGTACAAGTGCTTGTGCTGGCTTATCCATACATGCACAGATTAAGAATACTTTAAAAAATCGTGTTTCATAGCCTGTACTCAAACGACATTTAAAATGATGTCCATTTTCGAGCTCTCTGAGTTGTACGATAATTGTCTCCAGAAAAGCTGACATTTCTAAACGCTTTGGTTTCGATGGGCCAGGCCATACTCCCCCAAGTATTAAATTTTGAAAGCAGAATCTTTTCTTTCTTTGAACTTCATTGATCACAAATGTCACAGGCCAAATCGTTTTTTCGCTGCTATTAAATGGTTGTATTCCATCCGTGCTCATTGTCAGTGTCAATATGTCACCAGATTGCTCATCGAGTAATTTTTGATATTGAATACCATCAATAATATCTCTCATTTGAAATGAATGTGATCCACGGTTTATGTGTTGTGCTAAATGCACATCTGTTGTTATAGCTAATATTGAGTTAAGCTGTTCACGTATATTGAAAGTATAAAAATAAGTTGGTAGAGAAGCTGGAGGTGTAAAACACCAACCACAGCCAACACTTGAGCAACCAAATGAATTATCAGATGCCTTCTTGCAACTTGGACATACAAACCAAATCTTTCGATCTAGCGTAGATCTATACGATTTATTTAATGCTTTCTTCACATGAAACCAACTACGTGGAGTATCAGGTACATTTAAAAGGCGCAATAATGAACAAAGATCATTTATACAGACTGCCGATAAAGAGTGACGAGTTTTCAATGACACCAAAGCTGCTGCTATATCAACTTTTTCAATTGATCGTATTGATAATTTGTCAATACTGTTGAGCCTATAATAGTATTTTTAGAAACTTCATATTGCTAGAATTGATAAATATGACTTCTCTAGGATTCTCTGCAAAACTGTTTGGAATTCCATGGGTTCAACGAAGAAAACATATTAAAATTATTATTGTGAAAATGCGTTAGGAATTTATTTTTAACGTAACTTAACGATTCAGTTCACTCTGAATTGTTACCAGAAAAAAACACGATCGTGAAATTTCGTTAAAACACATTATTAACGCTTTCCCACGGTTAAAAATATATAACAGGTTTTTTGGCAAATCAATAAATTTTCACTGTTTGTTGCATCAAATAAATATTCATGAGAGTGAAACATGATTTCTCGCTTGTTTTAATAGAGAAGACAAGAAACGAAGGAAAATATTTGTTTTTAGGGCATAACCGTTTTAAATCAGAATACATACGTATGTTGCTCATGTTCTGAGATATAAGATTTAGTTTCGGTCTCACACATTGAACTCAGAAGCGAGACATTATCAAAATTAGTTGGTGATTCATTGCTAGACGAAGTAACATCATTATTAGGTTCATTGGTAAAATTGTTTGTCTTGTTCATAAGAGATAAATCTTCATTCAACCGCTCACATTCTTGCACTAAATTAAACGAAATTCGAGATTGAAAAAAATTTCAGCTTAAACACACAGAAGCGCCCGTTTGCTTTTGTTAGAGACGTCATTCTTTGTCGATGTACAAAATTCTTTCGGTTCATACGCCATCTAGCCATCTTATCTGTCATTTTACTTCTAACAGTTAGATTGAAAATTTTTCAATGACTAGATCCAAATGATATGAATATATATATATATAGAAATATCCAATAGAACTGATATATTTTATAAGTAACAATAGCTAAATTAGTTTCACATTTTAGTTCTTTTCATCTTTCATTGTCTTTATTGTTCATTCATATGCATACAAATATAAACATAAATCAAGTAAAACAAAACAAAAAGATATATTAGTCAATAAATAAAAGTACTATCATATAATAGATACAAGAAAAAACATTAGAAATGAAATGAGTCAATAGATATTTAAAAAGTTACGAAATGCTTTATCAAAAAAATATAAAATCAGTGACCATTGTAACACACGTTATTGTTTAATTTTTATCATCAGCAGATTTACCGCTGTCCGTTGTTGGCGAGTTTCTAGTGGTTAATTGAACACTTTGTAGTTTCAAATCCTTTTTCTGTTGACTCTTAGCGCTGCGAAATACATTGTTAATGCTTTCATTGATTTTTCCTTGGGTTAGCCCTTCCATTCCATGGAAAAGTTGAATATAGTCTGAAATGTGATTATGTAGTAGAACATAGTAGAAGTGAAAATGCTTACCATTAATGGCATGTCTGAACTTGTCGTCAATGTCATCTATTCTAGTATTTATACGAAAATGTGGAGGATAATAGGCACGTACAATAGCCCTAGCTGTTTTTGTGCCATTTTCCTTTTGCAATCGGATCAATTGCTGTTCGTCCATATTTAAATCTTCACAAATACGAGATAATCTTTCGCCTTTGTTTTCTTTATCTTCACTATTGCATGAAAAAATGTCAGCCATACGTGTGAAATATCGAATAACACCAGGATCAGTTGGACGGGCTATTAGAAACGAACAAGAATAGTTCATTAAAATTAAACACAGTGTAGGAAAAGAATATATCCACTGTTTCATCGGATATAGTAAGTAGAAAGAAAATATTTCCAACAAAATGTAACTGAAGATGAATACAGGAAAGCATGAAATAAAATTTGGAATTTTATTTAGAAGCAAACAAAAAGAATCTTCTCATTTTCGAACTCCAAAAATATTCTGAATCGAGAAGAATAATACGTACGCATCCACTCATTTCTGTACATCTCCACTTGTTTTTTCAATCGACTATTTTCGGCTTGTAGATCATCTAAACTTGAAGATAAGATGTACGTTCTTTTGGATACTGAATGTTCGCTTTTATCATCATAACTAATACGCTTGTTTACATGTGAACTATTTATCTTTTCTAAATGTTTTCGCAAAAAGTAAAACAATATCTAATTTAAGAAAAATCTCAACTACCTTTATCTTGAACAGATTCTGTTTTTAAAGGTGTTGTATACGCGTTCGCTGTTTGACTTTTATCTTGAACTTCAACAACATTCATCTGTTCAATTTGTTCTACATGTGGACGAGCATCTCTACCTAAAATACAGAAGTTCTGAAGAGTTTAAAACTCATAACATCATACTTATTTCATCTTCTGAACTTATGTGTAAACATCCATCGTTTGATTCAGATGAATTTTCATTCTTTGAATCTGATAAGTTTTTGTCATTTGGAAAATCTTCTGAATCATCATCAGAGTCGTCTTTTTCATCGAAAGTGGTTACTGGTACTTTTTTTTTGTTTGCTTTTGTTGTTAACAACTTCTTTTGTTGTTCGCATACACATAGTTTTCCTAGAAAAACTAACTATAGACATGAAATGAGAAACATAAAACTCACCAGTAATCAAAATAGTTCCCCGAATTATCTTTTCTCTTTTTTTTTGTGATCTTTTAAATCCTACGATAGAACCAACACGTAATTTAGATTTGTCGGCAGCCGTTACTAACTGATGCCATTCAGCAACAATAAAAATATTTGTTTCAGTACGTAGTAAGCATGCTTCGAACTTTTGTTTTTTTTCAGCCATAACGCGTAGTATGAATAAATACAAACGATCTAAAAGTACCGATTATTGTAAATTAGAAAATATTCATGGTATTGTAATAGTATAAACGTTATTGTTGTAAGAAACAATAGTGAATGCACTTAGATAAAAGCATATAATGGATCTTATATAAGAATAAAAATTCACTTTGTTTCTTCGTTCAACAAGCGCGGAATGAATGTACGAAGCGATAGATGGCAGTTGATGCTTTGTTTCAAAAAGGGTGAGTAATATTATTTTATTAGGTAAATACGTAGCAGAATTTCCATTTTATTTATTCTATCAGTGTGAGATGCAAAGAAAAATTTTTAACAATGTAAGACCGACCAGTCTATACTATTGCTGTACAGCATATAATTCATAGTTTAGCATATTTCAAGACAATACATTTCAACATGAAAACTACCTTTATTGGACAAATTTTCACATACTATATTCGAATGTTTATCTGTTTTCTAATTTAGATGTTTTTTCCGGTTCATAGACTTGCTTCCAGGAATATTACAAAATCCCACAACGATGTGGTGCCCTCTATTAAATTATCCTATAAGTTTTGTACAATGCATTTATTTTAGACCAAAACCATTTCCAGATGATCAAAATGAAAGAAATACGCAATTACTTTATTAAAAAAATCATTTCATTGAATTGGTACCAATATCGAAATACAGTTTTACTAACATCGACTAGATCATTGATCCATGCCTTTTCAGTGGTGAGTATTACATCCTTATTTTTCTTTATGCAGTACGCTTGTCTTTTATTTTTAACGATGGACAACTGAAAGCACTGACTGTTTATGCAATAAAGCGCTCACTGTATCAGATAAAGCCATTGGTCTGTCAAATATCATGATTGAGTGAGTGAGATTCAGTGTTTTTTTCAGAAGAACTAAATGGATGCCAACTTTATTCAGAGGTGAAAATAGAGAAAGAAAAAAATATTTGAAACTATTATCAGCGGAATATATATGAAAATAATGAGTAAAAGTATTGAAAACACAGATATCAACATATTAGATCAATGAAATAGCAGATAGTTGTTCTGTGTACATGTTGCTCGGCATATATTTTTGGCTATCTTTTCATTCAAAATTTTCGCCTATCACAGCTTTATGACTGACATCAGTTGAACAAATCAAAAGTTTGTAGCTTCACTTTTTATTTAGAATATTATTCGCTTTACATATACTATTCACCGTCAATTTCTAATCAAGTGTTCTTCTTGGATACGTTTTCTCAAGATTCAGATACCAATTGATATATAAGTATATGTCAGTTAAAACGGATAGAAGAAGCATCTGTAACTCTGAGCAAGGAAACGCAATATTTTATCTTCTTGTTTGTAAGACCTTTAAGCTCACATTTTTATATTAGTACGCGCTATTTAATATTTCTAACGAGCCGATTTCCAGAGTAGAAAGTCCTAGTTCTCTTTCTCTAATTCATTCGTTATCGTATGTATATTCGTTCGTGTTGAGAATTCCGCTTGACTGTTATCAATGGTCTATACATGATCCATGATGAAACTTACCAATATTCGTAGGATTTCACTTTTTTGACTGAAAAAGTGGACAACTGAGTGCAGTTCAACATCGCACTCAGCGAGTTAGACAAACAGAAAAATTTTCAAAGATTAGATATGTTCACGAAGCAATAATAATTTTTCTATGTGGTTTATATTCGATTTTACTTGAAACTCAAGAAGTTNATTCGTTATCGTATGTATATTCGTTCGTGTTGAGAATTCCGCTTGACTGTTATCAATGGTCTATACATGATCCATGATGAAACTTACCAATATTCGTAGGATTTCACTTTTTTGACTGAAAAAGTGGACAACTGAGTGCAGTTCAACATCGCACTCAGTTGTCCACTTTTTCAGTCAAAAAAGTGAAATCCTACGAATATTGGTAAGTTTCATCATGGATCATGTATAGACCATTGATAACAGTCAAGCGGAATTCTCAACACGAACGAATATACATACGATAACGAATTAACACATTTTCACGCGTTTTTTGTAAAATTATCGCGTGAAATATCGTTAGAAATTCAATAATTCAACGCGTTAAGTCTTTAAAATTTTACCGTGAAAACGCGTTAGGAAAAGTTACTTTTAACGATGCAAAAAGCGTTTAAAAAATTTTAACGCGTTTTAGCATGTTTATTTTGAAAATTCAACGCGTTTTGGAGGTCAAAAAGGTAACATATTTAATCGTTAAGTCGTTAAATTTTTAACGATTTTTCACGTAAGGATGCTTCGTTAAATCAAAAAAAATTTTTACATGGGAGAATATGACCCTTGTCAAGATACTTTTCCGTTAATGTCATAACTATCGAACCAGAGGTGCCAAGTTCCGAGTTTCTTATTATTTCAGTAGTAGTCACAGTATAGATGATAAAGTCCAAAACATATCCAGTTAAACATTGATTTCTTTTCTTATGGATATACTGCTTGAATACCAAAAGACCCTTGAAAAGAACCAAGCTTTCATCAACGCAATGGTTTTGATATGGTTGAAAAGTGTTCGAAAATTTTCTTCATATAACCAGTAATCCTCCAATATATTCTGTTTTTTTGAACGACATCAACATTATTGTTGCTAAAGACAAATCCATTTCTTCGATTGTTACGGCCCACCAGGAAGGCATTCTCGTTGTCTGAGATGGTTATTTTCCAACTCGACCATGGTACAGATTTATCAGATCGATAATCATTTCCACCATTTCTTTGTCATGATACAAACAAAAAAACGTCTATAAGACTATCGCCTTTCAATTTTCGTGGAACTATTGAAGTGAAGCCACTGCTAGTAGAACGAAACGTCAGTTTCATTGGATGAAACTGTCCTGTTATCCAAGTTCTATTGTAAACTAGAGCTGATGGTTGCGAAGAGTTGTCATTAGAAGTACCATCAGAATCACTGCTGTAGTCAGTTGAATCTATAGTAACTTCAGAACTTGATTTAGAATTCGATGAAATTTCATCGAGTTTCTCCTCTGATAATCGACGTCTGGGTGTTGACATTTTTATAAAACAAATACGTAAGGTTTCGATATGCTGTCGTGTACGATTACTGTTTATTGACCCGCTTGTGATATTAGATGAGTTACAGAAAAGATTGATTTTAGAAAATGAATTACTTATGAAAATGATGGGTATATATACTTGTCTTGTATAAGAACGAAGGTTCTTGACTATACTCAAATAGGACATAGAGAGAACGAGGAATAGAGCACAAAAGAGAATGCACTGAAATAACTCGAATATATAGAAGAAAAAAAGAGAAAGATTTGGTGTCTGTGCTTCTCATACATTATAAAGGAAAGTGAAAAACAATAAAAGATTACCATATGTACAACAAACTGACTCATCGCTACACATAACATTATGAAATGATGGTATCAAAGGCTACAGCTGTCTATGATGCTTAATTCAATGCAAGCTGGTATAAAAAGCATTTACTACGATTGGTTGCACTAGATTTCGATATTAATAAAATCCATGATGTTTATAAACGGCGGCGGCGGTTTGAGGGTTAAATGTTTTCTTCGTCAATCTATAGTTCGATCTGATCATTAGTTATACATTATGAGAGGAGGCAACGCAGTTTTTCGATAAGCAGTACCTTTAGTTGGTCTTTACAGGAAATCTATTGTAAAATATATTAATATCTCTTTTATGGTCTGCATTAAGTATTGAAAAATCTTGAGTTCTTTCGTGTATTTTTAAAATTGTTTTGGTGTTCTATATAATTTTCTTGTATCTATTTATCCGGAGTGTTATTTAATGTGAAATACTAATATATGATGCAATTTAGAGGATCATTGATAAAAGTAACCCTCATTTATGCACTTGCTTAATCTTCTACTGATTTTCATGCTTTTCGGTATGACAAACTATATTATAATTTTCAAAAAAACTAGTATCGAAACCCTGAAAAAGGGTAGATGTATGTGTGTTTGGATACTGATATTTTCATCAGTGTTGTTATGAACGAAGAGTGCGTGTTGTTATGATAGTTTTTGTTATAACTATATCAATAGCAGTCATATCCACATAAGGATAGCGGATGGAAATCTGAATGAGCAATACTAAGACAGTGGTATCTACGTGTTTCGAGACAAGAGGGGCTATATTTAATTTACAAAGCGTATCAATAAAGAAAACACAGCCACGACAAATGAGCAAATCAACCGAAAATGTTATTTGCTAGTGCTGCTGTTACGTCTTTCTGTTTCTTTATTTCTCTTATTCTCGTTTTCATTATCATCTGATATCACAGAGACAGTAACGTGATGGCATGAATACAGAACATGAAAAAACAGTAACCTCCCCTCGCATGGAATGGAATCATGCACCTCCTGCGTTCCGGGCAGACGTACTAACCATTCTTTCCGTCTTATGAGCGAAGGGAACACTTCGACCATAACAGTTGCTAGAGGCATCCGAGTTCCGTGGGCTTCTTGATAAGCATAAATCATATTTGATCAGGCCTACGCACACTCTGAATATGCTACTTGAGTAACGTTCTTAATCAAAGTTATCATTGAATAAGGCAGATGCTTTCAACATGCTTGCATAATTTCAGACACGTATCAACCACAAGGACTCGCTTTATTTCCTTCAAATCTCCATCGGATTCATTGAGGCTAAATTATTTCCACAATGTTTCTCCAGTCACACGTTCCATTCAAATACTGTGCACATACAGTAACATTGTTCCCATAGTTCATTTATGTAATTACCGATTCTGGTTTATATCGTAAGCGGTCTAGATCTAGACGGTAGACATTTTTCCTTTGGTTTATAAGAGCTTCAAGCCATTCTTTAGTGATTTTTGAAGAGAAGCAGCAAGTCACTGGTATACTTAATCATCCTTTGTGAGTAACATCGTACATAACTTCGCAAATTGCAAAGCTGTAAAAATCATAGGATTTATTACACGAGAATTCTTCATCATAAACCTCGAACCGACACTCTGTCACCTAGTCCGCATTTGTTCAAATTCACTATCTAGCCAATCAATGCAATTTTTGATTGAAATTCCACATTCATAGGCTCTAAGCGCAATATTCTCGAAACAAATACCTGCCCTCTGCATCGATCATGTGTGAAGTGAATTCTTGAAAGTGAACATGGGATATCAGTGAGTAGTCGCTGCATCATATGAAGCCCACCCACAATAGCTGATAACTCTGTGTCATTTTTATTTAAATATTTATATTAACCTTCCTCCGGTCATAATCGAAAAAGACTGCATCATGGAAGAAGAAGCACTGACAGAATGTAAATGCAGGATTCCAAAGTTATAGAAAAATGTCAACAGACTTTAATATCAATAATGCCGACTTCATCAAAACGATGTCTTGAAGTATCAAGTGACTACTAATGAATGTTGAGTGTGCAGCGTGGTTCGATATGCACCAAGATCTACTGATCTTTCTCTGCTACCAAACCACACCATCCTACACAGTAGCTGCTACTGTCATACTCAGGTCTTCGATGATGCTGAAACACTAGCACCAACGCTACTCGGACCATGACTTTTATGGGGAAAACTCATTCTACCTCATAAAATATAAAGTTTTCTCTAGCGAATAAACATTTCTTTTAAAAAAAAACAGAACACCCCTAAAACGTAACTACAAAACTAATGCTAAAAACTTTCGTAACTGTAGTATAGTTTAGAATCTTCTCTCTCACTCTGATTGCCACTCTTCAAACTTGACATAAAGTTATTCATGTGTACTTCTACTCGTTATCCTACCCATAGGATACAAAAAAAGGCAAAAAATGATGTTAATTACATCATTTAAATGAAACTTTTTGCTGGAAGAAATGATGTGGAAAATGAAAAAAAAATGCCATTTTTCATCACGAAACGAACATGATCTTTCAGTTATTTTCAAATCATGCACGATTCTGGCACGTAAATCATGGCATTAAAATGATTTAGTCTTAACCAAAATCATGTTCATGAAATGATTAATATTAATTCAATGATACTAGGAAGTACTGCAAGCAGTATCTGAGCTTTTGGCAGCGCTCACCTTAAGTACCCTTCGTGGGGCTATGCGGTGAGCTGCGAGAGTCCTTTATTCTACGGAGTCATATAGACTACTTACTGTAAGTAATATATATATTCATGTGAAATCATCAACGATTCACATCCTCTCTGTCTTACACATGCCATTTTTTTTCGGAAATGGTATGTGTACGGACGCGATATAGAAGTGACTCGAATTCACCATTTAAAGGATATATTTTAAAGCAATTTCACTCGTGACAACCATTTGTCATTAAAATTGATCAAATCGTTTCCAATAAAAAACGTGATTCCAGTGGCTGCCTGAATTTTACTAAAAAACAATGAAAGTCATCTAGCGATTTTTATTTTTCGAGAAAACCTAAATTACAGAAATGAAAATGGTGCAGAAAAATAAAATCAATGACGTGATTTCCAGTTTTCGGGAAAACGCTCCGTATTGATATGATAACGATGCCAAAGAAATGAAACTTCCGGTATTATGACGATTTCGTTGCGGCACGAAAATCACAAACTGACAATGATTCAGAAATAACGAAAGTCATGTAGCTACTTTGATTTTTGCTGGAAATATAATTTCATGGATCGATATTGGTGCAGGAACATTGAGTCTACGGGTATTAAAACGACATTTTGGAAACACGAGGATCATGTGGTGAAAATGGCGCAGAAATAATGCAAGTCATGTGGCCATTTTTATTTTTCGACAGTACAGAAAGTCATGAGATGACAACAATGGAAACGTAATGAAAGTAATTAAGTGATTTTCATTTCGCTGGAATACTCATTTAAATGGAATGAAAATGATAGAAAAATGAAACTACTGGTTTGATTAGCGTTTTGTTAAAAGATCAAGATTATGCGATGAGAATGATGTAGAAAAAACGAAAGTAATCAAGTAATTTTGATTTTTAGAGAGAACGAGAATTCATGAGATGAAAGTGATTGAAAAATAAAGAAAGAACCCACGCAGACCGCAAAACGCTATAAACGCTGATTTCACGAATCGAACTTAAAAATGAAAGAAATTCATGCACTAAAACTCGTCCAAGTCACTAATTTAAGAATTGAACGCATGAAAACGATAATTTTTTACTACGAGCGCGTTTTTACTGCTTTAGTGAAAATATTGGATCTTTGAGTATGCTAAAACGTACGCAATCAATAGATTTGACGATTGGATGCGTTTTAACATGAACTAAACGTCTGCTTTCATGTTTTGACATGGAATGAATTTTGAGGATTGTCTTTTGATATAACTCATTTACATAATATATTGTCCAAAGAAAAGTGCATTTAAATTAAAGCACATGAGTATGACTCTATCAATTCTGAGTTCTCCCAATGTGAATAAATACTAAGTAGAAGCAGATTTTGGAACAGGGAGATATTTAACACTAGCTCCAAGTTGAAACGCAATTTTGTATATGGTTTTGCACGATCATCTATCCATGGAGTACCTGGTATGACTGTTTATCTTATTTTTAATCTAGTATTGTATGATGTTTACATCCACGAGTAAATTTATATATTTGTATTCGGATTCGATTAGGAATAGTTTCAGCTGTAGAAACTTTCTTTTTAAAAATCATATCAAATACACTTCTTTCCAATTAAGAACGGCATTCTTATCTGAACTCGAATTCATCATTCTCACGCACAAGAAATCTGATGTGTTTCTGTTGTCTATAAGTAAAACTCGGCTCACTGATACTCTTTTAATGAGATTTCTAATTAAAATAATGGTTCAAATCAATTAAACTTTCGACAAATCAGTTTTCACAGTGGTGACACTTAAACTCGTCCATCTCATAGTTTAAGTTGAAAACTCGTTTGATTTTGTTTTTCCCTACTTCTCTCCTTCATGAAAAGCATTAACCAAAATACTAGATCAGCCTCTGATACATATCATGCATCGAGATTCTATCCCCTTTCCATATCGGTTCATGTTCAAAAAGAGATAAATAATATAAGAATCGATCCATCAGTCTCAATCGATTAAAACTGATCTTGAATAATGATCCTAATAGTCTTATTAAAATTGATTAGCAGTGGAATCATCAGACATGAAACGATTTCTAGAAATTTAAGTGATTATAGTCATTATTTAATTTTAAAACTTCGAAAGCAGTCATTATAATTTATTTTAACCAAAACGAAAATATATGAAATCATATGCTTTTGGCTGTTTTTCACCTCGATCACTTTTCACCACCAACGCATGTTGTGCACGTAAGTTGTGTTTTATATAAGTAGAAAATTTAGTTAAACCAGAAATACGTAAGTTGGTTCTAATCATTATTTAACTGCCTCTCAAGTGAAAGTATGTTTGTTCGAATCTACACTGAAGTAGTTATTAATTAATTACAACAAGTTAAAACGATTCCCTTGAACGCGTTTAAACGTAAGAAAAGCGTACGATTTTGTTTTGCGTTTTACTCCGTTTACTTTATTAACTCGTTTAAACCTTGTTACTTCAATTCCTTTTAACGATGATAAAGTCAAAATGAGATTAACTGTTGTAACTCGAAAATTCGGACATTTCTCCACAGTTTAAACGCTTTGAAAAGAAGACAACTAGTAGCCATTTTATAGCGTTAATGTCTTATTTTTGTCTGCTTCGATATCGTGGTAATTTTGATTTTGCTGAAAGAATCTAGGTCATCGAATTTTTCTCAGGAGAAGTTTGAAAGTAACCATTTAACTGAAATTAGAATGCTATTTTTATTGCCCGAGGTAAAGTGACGCTCGTGGCCGCTTTCATCTGAAAAAGATTTCAGATGAAGAAAATGGAAGAGAAAGGGGCAGGAGCGTCACTAGTCCCTAGTGACTTATATGAAACAAAGAATAGACTTTGTAAATTGTTTTGACAGAATTTCGTTGGAGATTCGTAAAGCCCCCAGGATTAGATCGATGTGCATATTAAAGCTATCATAACTGCCCGAAAACAAAGAGATAGAAATGTATTTTTGTGCATTTAGGTCGTTAATACTATTTTATGTGTTGCAACAACATACTCTCTAAAAAATAACCGTTTCCCAGAAAACCAACGCAAAAAGGTTTTCGAGGCTCGGAAACCCTTTTCTTACTCTC
>OENT01002672.1:0-18873 GCA_900239685.1 Rotaria macrura
TTTCATAAAGTTTATTCTCGTCTTTTTCTCAACTTTATTTTCAATTCATTCGAAATATTAAACAGAAATGATAAATGCGCTACATTTTTTTAAATTTCTTACTTTTGACGCAGCATATTATTGTACAATTGATGAGAAAGATAATGACGATTCAATATTAATAACTATAGACAACTTTGAAAAAACAGTATTCATCTTCGTCGTAATCTATACTTCACGTTTGGATACGTTTTTTTTTGCAAAAATCGGTTTCTCAGTACTGAACAAATTTCTGGCAAGCATGATCACTATGTCACACCAATAATTGAGAATTTGTCCATGATTTTCCATTTGACGATGAAGTTATTTTAAAAAGCTACTACGTTAAGTAGCAAGCGTACTAGTCCATAAAATCGAGACCCGGTCTGAGTACGCTAAGAAAATTAAAAAAGACACTACGAAAAAATAGCAATCACTGAGATTTTGTGAGAAGAACGATAATTTACTTCTCATCCATCATGAACATGTCAGTGTGTTTTTAAGAGAGACAATTGAAATCAACGCAGAAGTGAAGAGAAATATCTGGAAAAAATGACCATGCAGAATAGGAGATTACTGGTGTTCTGTGTTGAATATGGTAATTTCTATTATTTCTTTAGGGTTATTCCGAATATGTTAACAAAGGAATCTATATAGACAGATAATCAGTGCTTCTTAGAAAATGAAAAATTATAAAATCTACAAATTATATTGACTTTTTGGTGCGAAGATCAGCTTGACAGATTGAACTTGAAATTACGTTGCAGTTTACAGAGAAAATCCGAGAGCTACTTAGAAACGCTTCTCGAAGAATGTCAATGTTAGAAACAGTCTGTGTAGTATGTTTAGAATTTGAGCCATTCCGAATGAATACAGTAATTTTAGCTTAGTCTCTGTACGGATTGATATCATATAGAGATGTTGACTTTCTTTGAAACTACTCCACGATCTTTCCTCTAGTTTTGGTAAAACTTTACAGAAATTCTTCTGATTTTTTGGTTTAAATAGAAGTTCTCTCTTAATTGAAAAATATTACCTACGAAGATCGTTGTCATTCTCACATAGAATGATTCTCAATGATCATTAACACATGAATCGTTTTTCTTCAGGTCAAACGGCTACAACAGCATTGGATAATGTTGATGAACAAAAACATACCCATCGCTTTTCTGACATGAAGGAAGAACCACGAAGAATGCTTCTTCCAATTCAAGGTTTGGAGAAAACGCCTCTCGTATCTCTGGAAGAGGCTATCGAGCCTATCGTAGTATTCGTTCCAGATGTCAAAGAAATGGTCTGGATTGCTAAACAGAATTGCAGTGAGCCAAAAGATGGTTTAACTCCTGACGAATCTGCCTCTATCATGCTTTATACCATGGAATGGGAACCATACAAGACATCGTTCTATGTGATACTTAATGCTAGTCTGAGAGCAACGAAACGCGAAGAACTAAAACCATGGTTTTTATATCTTCGACTTATTCTCAACGCTCTGCAAAAACTTCCATCAACACACCATGTTGTCTATCGAGGTATAAAGTCAGATTTGACTGCTGATTATACACGAGGGAAAAGCATCGTTTGGTGGGGCTTTTCTTCGTGTACTGTGTCGATTGAAACACTGCAGAATGAAAAGTTCTTAGGAACGACAGGCACACGAACTCTTTTCAGTATTGAATGCGAATCTGGTAAAAATATCCGATCACATTCATTTTATCCCGATGAAGAAGAAGTTTTGCTATTTCCTGCACGTCAATTTGAAGTCGTAGGTTGTCTTGATCAAACTAACGGTCTCCGAATTATTCAATTAAGAGAAACACAACCAAAATTTCCACTGATAAAACTTGATTCATCGTGAAATAATAGATTGGGTTGTGAAAGAAACTCAACTCAATAATTTTTTCATTTATTTGCCACTGATCGTACTATTTCATACTCGTTAATTCACACATGAAACTTACGTTAGAACAAAATGAATAAATTAAAAAGACTGTTAAACAAGAGAACATACACGACCATTCTCTATTTAGGGGCTCGATTCTTCATTATTATTTATGAAACTGCCTATTTCATAAAATTTCTAATATCTATATTTACTATGAATCATGTTTCTATTTCGGTTGTTAAATTCTTCTTGCCATACTATAATGATAGAGCATAACAATGCTGCTCTTCCTATTAGTTGAATGATTCAATATAGATAGAGACTTCTATTAAGTTCTTTATTCTAGATTTTTCTAAAAGCAGTAGTGATATTAGACTCAATATAAATTCTATCTCATTCGTTCTTTAAGCAATCAACAATCGAAGGCCTTCATTACGACTTTCCAATCGTAATCGGATTTTTACGCTCCACTCAGATGAATACAAAACTAGTGAGAACATTTTGAATGCATCACATGTATTGACTTCAACAATGCAATATAGCTATTTATGGTTACAGAAAATATTTACTTTTTAAGATAGAATCAGCAGTTTCTCAGAAGATTTTGAGTTTGTATTTTACCACATTGTATGATGGTACATGCCATGTCACGAAAACTGGATCATTTTTAACGTTAAACAACGGTATTTATCAAAACTGACGGCCGTTCGCAGTTAATCGTCAAAAGTGCCTGACTAACTGAAAAGATTGACGACTAATCGCAGTGAACCGGACAAAAGTAGTGGACCATATTACGGTTAATTGCAGCAATGGGAGATGGTAACCAGAAAGGTAAAACTAAGGTATGCCGTCCGTTTGTATTATATGGCTGCCTACTATAAAGTACGGAGAACTATTTGTGTTGTAGGATTTAAACTTAGACTTTGAATTTTGTTTTCATGAAGTGGAAGTCGATGTTAGTAGTTGAATTTTCTAAATTTGCCATTGTCGTTGTTTGTAGGCGAAGTAGGATGTGTGAGGATGATATTTGTGATCATAATTACACTTCTCATATAAATATGAAATGCGATGATAATAGTTGACCATTTTAATAATGAGTAAATAACTGTTTCTTCTTTTTTTCTAAGGAATGGGAATGAAAGGGGAACGAACCGAAGTTGCTATTCTTCTCATATTTTACTAACCAGTAGATTTCCTCTTGATTTGACTCCAGAAAGGTCAACATACAGAATATGATGAGATGACGTGTATAAACTGAAGAGGAATAAACCGTGTTGTTATCCGAAATCGACACAATAGATCGAAAAGTTCACGAAAAAAAGGAAGAAATTTATGTGCCTGTGTCAATACTGTGTTTATTACTTGATTCGAAAAAAGTGTGCGGGTTCAGGCAACGGTGATCAAGTTCAAAGAGGACATTCTTTGTTAAAGATGTGTTCGTCACTTACATTAATATCAACTGCATGGAATTTCATTCATTATTATATCTGGAGAAATGTTTTTCATATACTCTGATATCCAATGAAAAATGTCAAATTATGAACGTATTTTCGTGCTAGAAAATCAAAAATGTAATCGATTGAAATCTGCTAAATGAAAATTACCCACGTCTATCTAAAGGGTGTTGTCTACGGTTCGAAAACAGCTCTTAAATGCTATTAAAACGGATTGTTTAAGACTGTTTTTGAATATCAATACGGCCCGTATTTAACCATATTATCTGGCGCAGAAGTGCTGGCAGTATTGTATCCATATTGTAAACAGACCGTATATTGATCGAATACGATGCGTTACACTGTGTCTGTTAACGGACCGTTTTTATAGCGATAAATTATCCGAAATTTGTCGTTACGAAGGTCAACCGTTACGACTGCCCAGGCAGACAAACATTTGGAAAAACGCGTTTAAACGCACAATCGGGAACGCCGATTATGAGTCACTAACGCTCATTAACAAGACGCAAGAAACGCGTTTTTTACGCAGAATTTTCACTTTCCGAGTGTGAAAACGGATAAAAACTCTAATTTTGATTGTTTAAACGCATTGGCTTTCAATTCGTCGAATAATTGTGCGTTTTAACGCTCTGGACTAGAGTTTTTATCCGTTTTCACGCTCGGAAAGTGAAAATTCTGCGTAAAAAACGCGTTTCTTGCGTCTTGTTAATGAGCGTTAGTGACTCATAATCGGTGTTCCCGATTGTGCGTTTAAACGCGTTTTTCCAAATGTTTGTCTGCTTGGGTGTCAGGCAGCCACAAAAATGTTTTGTGACAAAGACGTGATCCCCATAAGACACAGTATTTCAAAAGCTAATGAATAAGGCTGATAACCGTGACCCACTCCGATTTTTATCGCTAAGAGGACTCAAATGTAGCAATGCCTACCTTTTGTTTTTGTAAAGATAAGTTAGGATACCCTTCCCAGGTACTATAGTGGAATGCGTCCCATTGACGTAGTAGCATGACGAACCACCCCAATGAGCTCTCCGGTGCTGTGAAACCACGAGTTGGTTGCGTTCGATTTTGCCGTACGTGAGAAAGTATATGGATACTTTGTAGATATTATTGGAGAAAAGGACAGCAAAGAGACCAAATACGACCTTGTTTATGTATCGCTGAGCGCTCTTCGGTAATGGCTCCTTATGCGTTCCGTAATCTATGCTCTTAAACGAACTTCTATAGAATTTCATAAAAATGCCTTTTGGTATTCGTTTACCGCCGTATATGAACCGTTCCGAAAGACCTGGATATTCTTGATTTAGAAGATTTCAATTGATTATAGTTTTGATTTTGTTGCATAAACATTTCGATTATAATCTGACATTTTTTCATTATGCAGAAAGTTCAACAAGGTATATCCTACGATCGTTGATGTTTCGGTACAACAGCCTCACGTGGGAAAACTTCCACTTTATTTCTTTCGTATTTGTATCCATTAATAACTGTCATAGTATATTTAGATCATATGTCTACTAGCATCACTATTGTAATACATCATCAAATATGTACTTAACCTCTTTCAAGCAGTCTTTTGCAATATTTGATTTCTTTTTCCGTATTTCTAAAATATATTCCTATTACTAACAATTTTGTTCTATTTCCACATCCTCTCGATCGTACCTACTACTATGCATTGTACTTGTTCATTATTCAGCCACTATTCGGTATCCATCATTTTAAAATAAAGAAAATACGACAGCAATTGACAGCATATCTCTGGATCTCTTACGAACTAAAATAAATATATGCTATCTTATCTTCTATCAGAGATACAGCCGACATACGATCGCTTTTATTTCATCTGCTATAGGATGAAAAGGGATAATTAGATCTGTCTCGATTATCTGATCTTTGTCTAAGTTTTACGGTATGTTTTGCTCAATCAGGATTGCATGATCTTCTTGAATCAAGCCGTTCTGAGCAGACTAATTAATATAACTATAAGGACCTCTACTAAAAACAAGATGTTACCAATACGAATTTTTGAAGCTTGTTTCTCATATTCAAGTTAAAATAGGATCTTGTAAGTAGATTTAATGCGAGCATTTATGATATGCCTCAAGTAAATACAAGATCGAATTGAATGCTTGTTGATTATTACGTTTATTACGTATTAGTTAAGAACTGGTACAGTATTTACAGGGCGTAATACGTGTAATCATCGTCGTGCAGATTTCTCTCTGATCTTTCCAGAAACAGATATCGTACAAAACTAAATGATGTTTCATGGCAAATTAAAAACCGTTAACTAATCTCTATTCAAACTGTGATGTTGAATCGTATCGTTTGAATGCCGAAATCTATTTAATTTAAACGCTGAATTATTATATTGATATGAACTTATATTTACAAGTGCGCAAACAAAGAAAAAGATCGTATAAACATAATGAAAACTTGATCAGGATTCATCATTTTCAAGTAAAGAATAAACTCAATAGCAATAAATGAATTTATTTACAACGACTAGAAAATAATTAGTACTGATTATTCTTTTTACCCATACACATAGGTAAATTCATTGTTATCTCCATCAAAAATTACTATTCTTTTAAGAGTCTTCCGTGCAGTAAGAATCAGACTAATTGTGAATTTCTGAATGGCTTTCTTATTAATGTTAGTCTTCACGCAGTTTGATCTAAGCAGTGTTTTCTTTTTGGACAAAGCAAAATAAACTAGACGATTCTATTTTATGAAACAACAAAATAAACCATTATTATCCGTTAAACCATGCTAAATGATAGTCACAACACGCCAGTCAATATTGTTCTATCAGTATCAGACTTGTTCAGTGCTTATTATACATTACTTATCGTCATTTTTGGTGCCATGGTCAATATTTTGACGTTTTCCATTTTTTATCGATCAACATTTCGTGATACAGATAGACGACCCACGCTTCATTATATGTGTAACGTCAGTATCTTTGATATTCTAATATTGTATGGATGGAATCTTGATCACTATTTTTTACCATACAAGGATGTCGACTTCAATCCTATTCAATACCTACAAGTAAGTTCTTTTCATTTCTCAACCACTTTGCAGCACAAGTATCGGCATGACTACATGTATTCATCACTCTTGATCGATACTTAACATCGAGTCGTTTTCATCGAACTTGGTTCTGCCGTTCGATAAGTGTCCTTATCATCATTGGATCTATCATTCTATTTTTTATTTTATTTTATTTACACTTTTTTCTATTTACTTGCTATTACAACAAGGATGGTTCTATCAACGAACAAACTACTTTCTATCGGATATATCCTACCATGGAACTTGTCCAATCCTTTACATATAACTTGATACCGTTTTTTTCTGATGGCCGTATTTAATATAAATACTATCTATCATATGGACTGTATTCAAAATGTAGCAAGAGCCGAGAATAGACAAAATCAACGTCGAGCAATTTCATTTACGCATATTTTTTTGACGTTTCTTTCCTCTAGCATGACCATGTCATCTACAATCATCTTTTCATTTTTTCTTTTCACTACAAGTACAGCTTTTCAAAATTCAATGGATTCATTACTTTATACTTATCATTTCATCGAATTTCCAATTTATTTTATTGCTCTTGTTGAATTTCGACGAGAAGCTCGGTCATTATTGCATATTTATAGAAGACCGGCAAAAATTGGGTCAGCATCCATGAATACCATGACTGTAATTAATTCAACGTGAATATCACTGTTGTAAATACATGAAAAATGATTCGAGCCATTTTTTAATACACACATTAAAACTTAACACTAATGACTCATCCGTAATCTCCTACGTCATAATTTTTTTCAAATTCTTGCAATTAACATCGAGTCTATAGATGCTTAAGAATTCTGAGATATTTCCTAACACATTTTTGATATTGTTTCAGTTTGATAAGCGAATGCGATAAGTACCATTCTTATTGTCAACGAGTCCTGTCATAATATCCACGGTTCTGATACCGATATAACAAGTATTATTGCAATAGCATTCTTGTTCTAGATTTGACAAATCAATAGTCCTTCAGATAAGGATTTCTGTCGAAGATCAAGAAATAATTTATGTGGAATGCCATTTTTCATGTTTCCATCGTAGGCGACGAAACGTTTCCAATTTAGGGGTGGGGAAGGGGAAGCTGAAATTTTGTTTTTTTTGAGACCAACGATAGAAAGTCGACATTAGATGACAAAATAGGCTTTTAAATTTCTTTCTCGCAACTTTCAATCAAAAAATGTTCTGCACTGACCTATTTGCATACCTTCAGAACAAAAGAAAATTCTATTGCATTATCAATGTTTTGATTTCAATACAACAACATGAAAAATCTTAAAACTTGACTAAAGCAACTCAAAATGTCATAATTAATGACAAAGGGTTTTGTTCATGCCCAACAAGGCTTTTCTACAATGGCTATTTGCAAGAAAGTCACAACAAATGCATTTCAAGTCTAACTGATCTAGTTTTCCTTTATGCATATGAAGAATAAGCACATGATGAAAGTGTTGTTGTGTCATAGTTAGCTGGAAGTAGAAACTTCTACCAGTTCTGGTGACCTACATTCTTGAACTAGAGTCACATTTTCATGATCATCATATCAAGGAGAATTGATAAATTATTTGAACTGTCTGCATGATTTCTAGCAGGTTCACACCATTTTTGTTTAGAATAACAGATGTAATTTGACGCTGTTTTGTTGATGTTGACGTCGACATTTACTACTTTTCCTTTTACAAAGCTTACTGTTTCTTTATGATTTCAGAATCTTTACAAAGTAAAATACAGAATATGATACAAATTCGAATGAAAAATAAAAATACGTCGACATCATTACATGTATTCAATGCGTTGACTATTTCCGTATATCGTCATAAGGGAATCACTAATGTTGACAAGTGAAAATGTTTCAAAAACATACAAATATACATCGATGCCATTCAGGATCAGGTTGAACATAACTTTGCAGAAAGATAAGTATCACTTTTTCTATCGGTACAACAAATCGAAACCCTTGGGGTTTCATACAAAAATATTTGGGCTCGAGTTTGATGTTAAATTATCCAAATATGATGAGACTTTTTAAGATAAAATCTCAGAACATGAAAAGAATCTCGATTTTTCTAAATTCATTGAGATAGTTTGGATTTGAAGTAGATTTAGATTTAGTGCTTGCGATTTGGTCTCGATGTAACATGAATAGAAAACGGAAGTCATGTTAGATTGGAACCAAATTCCAATGATACATCGAGCCCCAAATCTACACTAAACAAAGCGATATAAACAATCATGAGACCCGAATCTATTCAAGATTTCCTGTACTTTTAACTTTTTCTAACTGCTTTCGCTTATCAGAAATGGAATCACGATGAGAATTGATTTTTTTTTAAATATTTAAGCCCCCCTCGAGCCCAAAGGCTTCGTTGAGTATGTTTTCCGCAGATTAGAATTTTCAAAAATCTATGTATCCGTCGGTCTTGTAGAATGCTTATCTACACAGTACAATTAAAATGTTCTAGAAATATTTTTCAAAAAGTGACGAAAATCATCGATGAATAACAGTATGTAAGTACAGTAAAGGCTGTGGAATATCTTCATCACATGGTATATGAGAAGACAGAATTTTCATTTCGTTTTCAGACAAGCGAAAGTACATTAGTCAGCGACGTTACTTCAACGGCAATCAGTATCAAAAATGTGATATTGCACGAAATATTTAACTTTAACTATAGAAACATGTTACAGCTTATAAGCCCAGGATTAATATCGAAAGAAATACTTGTAATCAAAATGGTTTTGAAAAAGACAAATCTATTAATTTGGGCTGATGATCTATTAAAAGAACATGTAAACTTGTCATTCGAAGACGTTTCTCGCTAATATCGAGATTTGCATTCAATTCAATAACTTATATCGATTCATGAAGATAAAATCGGTTCCTTTCGTACAAAATATGTTATCATTGATGTATGAATCACATAGGTTCTTCAGAGATCTATGATAAATCTAAAACAAGACAAATGAAAAGTAATTTTTTTTATCAAAATACGAAAATGGATAGACAGAAATTAAACATTCTTATCGATGATCGATCTGATTCACAGATCGTTCTTAGAATTTCATGATGTGCGATTTCTCTCTTAAGATTGCAAGCGTTTGTGACCCTCAATTTCATGTACATGATCTCAATATTTCTCAGATTCTTTAAAATGCAATATTAAGAAATTATACTGAAAGATTTTTGTATTCATGATCAATTCGAACGTGTATTCTTTATAATGATGTCAAATGCAACGATAAAGATCACAACTATTAATATAAGATGAATTATGACAACAAGAGCACTGAAATAACGACTAAATTGATGAAATCGGTTTCGTTGTCGTGAGTTGAATCGTTCAACTAGTGATACTGTGCCAGGATGATAAGAAACGATCTGTAGTTGTGGCGGAAAAATCACTATTTCCTCATGTGCATTATAATAAACTGTTGATGTTTTATGTTGAGCAATTATATTTCTTAAATCATGATCAGGTTTTAAATCATTGAGCTGTAGAGGTTCTCGTGTGAGTGGACTGACGCCATGTTCTGAAATCCATCGTGCGATAGCTGCACGTTCGTAAACATGACCATCCCCAGCCATTACTGGATCCTTAAAAACCTCTAAGGTAATCGGGCAAGTGAAATTCTCCATGAATTCAACAGAGATCGTTGGCAATTCAGCTATAGAAATCGATTACCGGTTTGACACAAATGCTAGGTTGCTTCAAAGTGAGAATACGAACTATTCGTTGATTACTCGTTTGAAACAGTATAAATATTTACGGGCCATCTTGTCTATGCACATGTTGATTGAAATCATCAAGCAGAAACAGAAGAAATAAAAACAGAAGCTACGGCTATTTATCAAGTTGATTGATAGTCATTAGCAGGCCCATATATATGTATATTCGAAAATTTGTACAGAACATGCAGTTATTACCTGTTCTTTTGAAATACATAAAGCATTATTTCGCTGACGTTATAAGTAGTAAAGAGGATGTTATGAGCATAGTTTTCTTTGTATGTAGCATTTAGTATCGATTGCCTTACTGTTTGTTCGCTCTAATTACAAGCAGAAGGTTTCAAAGAATCCGCATTGAATTCAAAGTAAATCAAGAATTAATGCATATTGCGCATGTCAAAGTTGCAAAAAAATATTGGATATTCATCCTCACGATCTAAATCCAGGTAATCGAACCGAACTGGCATGGATCATCTTTTCTTATGTAGTCAAAGTGAACTCTCGACGACTCAAAACTACTTTGAATCATTTATCAGCTAAAATAATATTCTTTCTTCCTCTACTATGATAGTGCTGTTGTGTGTTAAGATGTTCAATGAGACAAAAAGCGCCAACCCCATCACTAACGCATAAGTTTTTGAGAAAGGCAGTCAAAAATATGCTTTTATTCTCTGAACCTTCTTGATAGGATTTAGCAAGCTTTGCTATGTGTCTCGAAGTAGGAATAAACTATTTAGCTCAGTCCAAAGTTGAATTAAATGTGCTCAGTTCAAAATTAATATTGAATAATTGACATCACAATTCAGTATTCTGACGTTTCTTTTTTTTTTCTTATAATAATGAAAGATGAATCAGATGAATATTGAAGGGAATTTCATGCATGTCACGTTAGAATCAAAATATATAAGTAATATGGCTCTTAAGATATTGGTATCATACTGACGACAAGATCTGTAACCGTCATCATTATCTTGTGTGAGAACATATTCTCAGGTAATTGTTTAAAATTGACTTTCTATTCAGGCATTTAGATTTATTGTGTCACATGCAATAGTTTTGCTCGCTTCTATTGAAATAAGTGAACAGTTTCAGAGTCATTTTCTTGAAACATTTTACCATGTCATTTAAGAACATGATGATGTTCCGCACAAGTGATTAATTTTGAAGATGTTTTATGATATAGCTACCCCATATAATCCCTTTTTCTTTGAGAAGCTTGTACAAAATGATATTAGTGATAACTTAAATTATGATTCGATGTAAAATACTTAGAGAATACTGTTATTTTTCTTTTTTTCTAATTGAACTAATAGTTTCATGATGAAAGATCAGCACTGTTAAACAAATAAAAACTTCTCTAGAAGATACACGTAGAAACAGTTCAATGAATGGAATCCCAACAATCTACATTAGTAAAATCACTTGAAATAAAGATGTTCACAAATAAAAGATGACATGAAACCATGTAGTATTGAGCATTGAGAACATGAGTTTTTGCCTCGATGTCTCATAAGATAGCCTATTATCGAAATAAAAAATCGATCATAAAACTATGAGAACGATTAATCATGTCTATTTGTCGATAACTTGAACATCCGATATTCATCTCAATCAATCCATAATAGCACATACTTCTTATACGATCTGGAATTATGAATGTCAGTATGATAGGTTGACGCCTTCATTTACATGCGATTGATCTCATCTAAACGCTAAATACGTTGTCCATCATCGAATGAAAGGTATATAACGAGCGTGCAGTAGTTCCAATCTTATAAAATTAAGTAATACAGTCATTCACCTCTATAAAAATTCGTTAGATGCACTGATATTGAGAACGTATACTATAAAATGAATCTGAAAGCATTACACTTTTCCACAAAGACATCCATCGATCTGAATTTGATACATTAAATTGTCAAACTCACTTTTATAGAAAGCAATCCAGTTATGATGTATAGTGACAGACAAAATATATCACGAAAAATCGTGCAATGTAAGGAGACATTGCTGCTAAATATTTCTGAAACAGCAACGATCAACGTGAAAATTCTGCATAAATTTTGCACCATCTATCATAACACTAAAGCGTCCCGTTGCAGTATACTTTAATGGAATTTTCATCATGGTATTGTGAATGAAAATATTGGTTATATACTGCATAGTTACCTATTGAGTGTCATCACTCATGTCTTTTTCAAATATTTATCTCGGCTAGTAAATAAGTTTGCCAAATTCGAAGCTACTACGTTATGTTATCATCGAAGTTTTTGAAAAATATGCTAATAGACATGGAATATCATCTAATGACTCTCGACAAATAGGTGGCTGGAGAAGTGTTTAATCATTTACAAAACTCAATTGAGTCATTTGATTGATGTTTGAAAGTTATCATATGTTTTCAAATATTGATGCAAATGTCTTGCTGGAGAACAAGCACATTAGTCATTGCAATTGGGAAGCTTTGATTATTTGAAAACAAACACTGTTCAATGTCATAGTCTTATTCTTGAAACGACGCACATTACTGATATAGCTACGAATACGGAATACTCTAGAACTATTAAAGTTCTTCGTTGTATTTTTGCACTAGAAAGGAAAAGTTTTCTTCAACTCATTAGTCAACTACTACTTCACTTGTTATTAGCTATTTTCACTGTGATCATCATATTTGATCAACGGAATGAAAATCGCATTCAACCTGTTGAAGATCAACATCAAGCTGAGAAACAACGTTTACATGACAAACAACTAGTAGCAGATAAATGTGAGAGTGATGATCTCGATATGCGGCGATTCAACAAAATATGACACCTGATCAACAACCTTATGAAATTACTATGGAACAAGAAAGATATAAGAAGGAACATGAGAAGTACTTGGATGTTCTCTTACTAACTTGTTATACTGACACATGGGTAATCTATTACAAAAAAACCATGACATATTCCTCTCATCGAAGTCGATTATTGTCGCACTGATGCGAGCTAAAATTTTTGTCATCGAAAACATCTGACTCAAAAGATCAATTCATTTTCTTATGTTTCTCTTCGATGCGAGTCAATTATCTGTTGATTAAAAATCACTCGATCTCACTGATGTACGTCTCAATGATGTTGGTTTTTGCAACGAAAGAAATGTAATGCATGTGGTTTTTAGAAGTGCTTATCTCAATAATGCTTCCTTTGTTAGATGAAATGTTTCATATGTAGATTTCTGAAATGCTCATCTTAGTCACGGTAATTTTAATGAACCAACTTTTATCGGTACTATCCTCGATGGAGCCTATTCATTTGAAGCTGATTTTTCCTATGAAAATTTATTGAACATAGGGAGTTCGAGCACTGTTGGAAATATCTTGACAAGTCGTCTACATCAAGCTGTTACATTTGAAATGGTTGATGTACCAGACAAATCAGTTGGATTGCAGCTTAAGACTGTCATCTATGATGAAGGTCAAACATATTGTTAGGGAGCGATATATGGTTTTAGAAAAGTTCATTGATCTTTTATAGTCAAACATTTCCAATGATCAATAATATCCAATGGAATATCATACCGATGCATTCCAATAGTTAATCAATAAGGATTTCTCAATCGAAAGTGTTTGTAATACATTATATTATTCTATATGCATCTCTAGAACTTAATCTATCTCTAATAGGAAGTGCAATGCTTGTATTTTCATGTCTATGAATCTCACACATCAAGTTCAAATGAGTCAAAAGATCTGCTTAAGTATGTATGATATACTTGTGAAGGAATAACGAGTAAAAGCAACAATACAATGTCTTATTGGCTACGATACATATGTGTTTGTGTCTCACCCGGCACACAACTTGTATATCCATGGGACATAAATTAATCGTTTTTACACGTTGATTCTCATTCATATGTTTCTTATTGTTACAGAAACAAAATAATTTAGAAAATTAACAACGATAAGAAAACTATCTCTCAAATTGTATGAAGCGCTTTTCCAACATTGAAACTCTCAAGAGAATAGTATATGAGAATCCACAAAGACCAATTCTAACTGTGAAGCTTTGTTTTTCATTGGAAGTATCGGTTCAGTACGGTTTTAGTAATTGAATATGAATCTTGGTTTTGAGATACTAACCAAAAAATTCGTTCTAGAAAGTTAAATCTTTGATGTTTCATTGTGATTTTGTTTTCAGAATGTATTTATTTGAAATTAGTTCTTAAAGCGACACTCCCTATGAAAAAAAGAGTCTCTTAATTATTAGTTATATGTCAATTGAAATCCCGAAAAAAATGTTATAGTTTATCTACGACACGGTTTTAATAGATTCTACATGAAAGAATTGTGCACATGACACAGAAAATGAGCCTACGCTTTTCAGATATTCTTTGTTGATCATGTAAATTGCTTTACAATTCTCGGTCGAAATAAAAATGAAAGAAACAATATTATATGCCTTTTTTGATATAGAAAATCAGATGAATTTATCCGAACTTCTATACCATGGATTCAATTTGAAAAATAGTAATTGTATTTATAATGAGCAGTTTCGGATCAAAATACAGAAAATTGACCTGATATTAATAATCATAGAAGTCCCTATGCCACCACTGTTTTATCAATTGCTTCGCAATGGCTCTGCAATTACATTTTGTTTACAATGACTGTGCGTAAGTATATCACAACATTCTGCAATTACGAGTCACAGTGTGATTGCAGCTCGATGATAATCGAAAATAAGAGTTTCATTCGTTCAAGAATGAAATCAAATACGAAGTCAGTCATATAAAAATCATGCACCCCCTAGTTGTCTATAAGTAGATCGTTCCATCGACACACAATTAAGTTCACATTTGTTACCTACTATGTTTATGCATGATCTGCGTAGATTATTACAGAAAATGAATAAGAACAAAGAAAAAAAAACTAAAAGTACAAAAACAGACAGGATTGGACTGTAAAAATATTGCTATGATGCAAAAAAAGAAACTAACGAATCATTCGATATATAGCAAGCCTACTTGCATTCGCAACACTAGACAACTTTGGAATACATCAAAACTGAATTTTCTACGGTATAGTTGATTTCGATTACTTGCCTTTGAGACACAACTAATTCGAAGCATTTCTATGAAACAATAGAGCATGGAAAATACCTTGAACTACTTGAATACATGATCCTGATACTGAATAGATATCAGAAGTGCGAATAGGAGCAGGTCTGGCATGTTTACTTTTCTTTTATATTAAATTATATCAAACAAATAATAGAAATATTTTCAATTAATTACTTATGTTTAAACTTAGTTAACTGAAGCACTTCAAATAGCTCTAATAGATTTATTTTAATGTTAACATCAAGAAAAAGTTAGTTTAATAGTGATCAAATACTATAGAATCGTTTCTTTGTAGATATTCATCGCGAGATGATAAAACAGGAACTGTGATAAGCCAAATTTAGGAATTGTATTCATGATTGATGTTAAGAGGCAAAACTTTCATGCTATATATATCTTAAAGTATGATTTTCAGTAAATAGTGATCGATTGCATTCAATGCAGTGAGGATTTCCAATTTTTAATGTGTTGACCATACATATTTCTATCTTGAATTCAAAACGCAGTGGACAACATACCTCTATAGAAAATACTCGCTTGCATTATTAATAAACGAAAAAAAAGAAATTATATGTACCCAGGTGAATGAATCCCATACCGAATCCGATCGGATTCTATGATCAGATGAAATCTTATGGGAATCCGGGTTGTGGAAACAGTAACGGATCCGACGGAAGAAAATTATTACTTATTTGAGTACGAATTAGCATTTAAACCCAACAGTAGAGGCCTGTCTGATCACACAATGAAATCCAATCGGATTCCGATAGTAGGGTTCGATAAAATCCAACACTAGGGATCCGAATCAGGAATCCGATGGGATTTCTTCGGACAAGAGAAACTCCGATAGAAACATGATCAGATGCCTGTCGGATCCGATCGGATCCAATGGTCGGAATGATTCTCCTGGGTAGCAACTATGAAATCTGCAACAGTCGAGTACGCTTCAATTAAAACGGATTGAATCAGGTTTAAAATCTTCTCGGACAGAGTAGTAGCAAACATAGAAAAAAATATCGATTATTGATCAGATGAAAATTTCGTTCACGAAACATAATACACGTTTAGTCTTTTTTACTGGTATTTCATAGAACTTAATGAGAAAAAAATTCAGTTTGCATAAAAAATAAAAATACTCTGATACTTGCCAAAGTAATGTTTACGTGATTCTTCTGTTGCCTATACTTAACTCTGCAAAAAGGAGACTCGAAGTGATCTTTTCGAATAAAGATCAACGAAACGTTTTCGCGGTACATGTTCAATTCTCAGGATTTTTCACTGGATCATGTAATGAACTAAAATTTTTATTAAAATTTGTCGAAACTGGTATGATCGATCAATATAACAGCGGTTAAATATATCTGACTATCATTAAAGATGATTGAATTTAATATGTACAGAAGAGCAGCAGATGATTTTAAACGATCTAAGTACAGTACTAACAAATACGCTACGATTAATGTCACTTGAAATCGTTTTCAAAGAGTGCTATCTAGCAGTTTCGATTGAAAAAATCTTTCGTAAAACTAATGATTCATGCAATTATAGAACTGTCTTTTCTTGATGATACGATTAAAGTGCAAGTAAATTCTGTGGTCTATGTCTATCTTTAATATTTATCTGATTCTTCATATTGACGTGTGATCATATGGAGCATTAATTCAGCAAAATATATTTCTTATAACTAAAATTCAAAATAACGAACTACAATCTTATCACTAAAAGAAAATATAGATAGGCGACATAGCCTTCTTGAAACCTCAGCATGTGTATGTGATTTATTTGTATATAACTCTTTTAGTTCGATCGTTTGGTTTGTAAGACATCAACAATATGAACAAGTTTCTGTTCGTGGCAATATTGCAGCTAGTATTCATAGAGACTGCTGTTCAACCGAGGGGTGTTGCTAAGGCTATTGGCAGTAAAACTGTTTCTATCTCCCAAAATCCAAGATTAAAACAGTATGATTTTTCCACTGTTTAAGTACGACCCGAGATTTTAGGCATTTGACAAGATACTCTTTTGCTGACCATTGTAGTATTTCGATGACAAAAGCCAAACGTAGATGTAGTGCTCCTAGTAGCAAGTAATTATATATGCTTCGCTGGAAATCAAAAGCTAATTGCTACTACAGGAAAGAGGAAGCGATCTGCTGTACCTGCGAAAACAAATGATTTATTGATTGACGAAAATTGGAGAGTAAGTATTTCAACTTTTGTCCGATCGATCAAATAAGAAATTCTGCATTATTTCTTATCTACAGTCATTTTGTATGGGCCTAGTCAATATAGGAACTCCCGGTCAACAGTTCTATGTTGATTTTGATACCCGATTATCTGATCTGTGTGTAACAGGTACACAGTGTGGAAAATCATGCGGTATGACTTAATTTTTTCCAATAAAAAAACACCGATCAGTTTTCGGTGGTGACACTAGGCGGGTATCATACATTCAATAGTAGTGCATCATCAACGTGTACGCTATCGAAAAAAGTATTCTATATTCAATATGGTGATAATAGCGGTGCAAATGGAATGTGGGCCAATGATCGAGTGAAAGTAAGAAAACGTTCCTGACACTGTTAAAACAAGACCGAAATTGTCATCTAGTTCATTTTCATTTCAGATTGCTGGTGTATCTATTATCAGTCAACAATTTGCGATTGTTAACTCAACTACAGGTATGAGTGCGTTAGCATTCGATTGATTGTTAGGTACGGGTTACAAAAATATTGCAACTGTTGGAGAAAGCCCTGTAGTATGATCCATGTACATGGCTGGTGAATTAAGTCTTCCACTTTTTGGTTTTTGGTTTGGCCCGTAATTACAAAATTGAATGATGAGATAATAGAAATTCCCTTTAAGATTTCTTTTCTTACATCATAATATCGACTGATTCGAATACCGGTGAAAATTAATTCTCGGTGATTACGATAGAACGAAGTATACGGGCTGCGTTACATATGCGTCTGTCAGAGTGAAAGGATATTGGGAATTTGTTGCTGACAGTTTCACTTTAACATTGGGATCAACAACGACAACTGTTGGCACATCATTCAGTGCCATATTGGATACTGACACGACAGCAGCCATTCTAGCTGCATCAGCTTATGTAGCTGTGATTAATTCCATATTAGAAGCTACATACGATTCAACTAGCGGGTTGGTGAGAGAAAGCAGGAGATGTTAAACATTCGACTATTTAGAATGAACTCTTTTCTTTTCAGTCGTTAGAAAAATTCAAGAGTTTATACGAAACTAATTTTCATAGATCCTGCCGAGTTTGGAATTATTTTTATTGACTTTTTCTCTTTCTCGTTTTAGTATACTGTCGATTGTCAAACAAAACCGTTAGCAGCAATTCCAAATTTAACAGTGATAATAAGCGGTGCCCCTTTATTTTGACACCATTAATGAACATTGAAATTATGGCCAATTTTTCTAATTATGTATGCTATACAGTAAGATTTAATCGATAAATACAAATGATCTACATGAGAATCCAATATGGATTTTTTGTGATTTTTTCTTGAGACGCTTTTATAGCATAGTTGATACGCAAAATAATTGAATCGGATTAGCTCTTTTAACATCCTATTCAGTAGTACA